>JAJTTV010000004.1:0-109771 GCA_036971225.1 Arthrobotrys sinensis | reverse complement strand
GTTTACCTTGAGAGTAATCTCTCGAGTACGGCCCAAGCTTTCGACATCCCCAATACGTTCCAGGGACTCTTCCAGAAGCTGGTTAAACCTGGGATCCTTGCAAACTTTCCGCATCGCCAATGCCATGGGAACGGAGTCTGCTCTCACGTTCGCTTTGCTATCTATTGTAAAGAGATTTAGATGCTATGATAAAGCCGTCAGTAATATGGCTGGGAAGCGGCGAGGGGTGGCACGAGCTTAGACGTACGTCGTATCGGTGTATGAAATCTGCTCTAGTCATAATTTCTCTAGCAATGTGCAATGGGACCTGGGGTAACTTCCACCCCCTATCTTCATTATACGTGCCGCCTTCAACTTCATCCTCCATTTCCACCAGTGCCTTGCACAAAACCATGGCAGCAGATGCAAATTTGGAGTACCTTAGCGATTGAGTATTAGCCGGGGTGAATATGTCGCCCAAGTCAGGCGAAAATAGATGATCTTACTCATTCACATCATCGTCTTGGCCCTCTCCGAGAAGTCCGCAGTTTGTTAACAACCACCGTTCTTCGTTCTCAATAATCTCGTTTGCTTTGGCCACCATATTCGGGGCTTGGGCAACACGACTGAGATACGAGAGCCGGCCTCCAACCAACTGGTAGATCTTTTCCAGGTCGGCCTCAGAATCCTGATTAGCGTGATGCTTTGCTCGATAACGCCGTAGGGCGCTTATCGCCATGTCTTTCGGTAAGTCTTGGACAGTGATGAGCTCCATTCTTGATGCATAGTGTTTTAGCTTCTCATAAACAATGTAGTCGTCTGAGCAGAATAGTACGGTGCACAACCCAGTCGCTGCCCATGCTTCGGCTCTTTGCTGGAGTAATTCGATGAGGTCAAGGCCGTCTTCATCGTCTCTGAGGAGGTGCATGGAGTTAAAAATTAAAACCAGCGGTTGGCCGGTACGCTTTTTTCGCTTCAAAGCGACCTTTTCCAACTTGTTGAAGGCACGTTCGATATCAAGGAGAGCCGTGGTATCTCTTGGTCCCCTAATTGAGAATAAGGAACCAATATAATCTGTAGTCCACTTGATCAGTATCCACTTGATCAGTATCGACAGATCGAGTGGTTCCACGAGAACGCGCTAGATGAACCATCTCGGACATACCCTCATGAAATTCAAAATCCAAAGCCTTGCCGAGACGGATTCGAAAAATTTCGAGATCTACGGGTTGTTAATTAGCCTGCCAACGAACCACCTTAGAAACCGAAAGTGCTACTGACCCGCATGGCATTCCATCATCGCAATCCCCAGGCCGTCAACCTTTTGCATCGCATCTAGTATCATAGATGTTTTCCCACACCCCTTCTCCCCTAGCAGGAGGTAATAGTGGCCGTGGGTCTCGCCGGCGACGACCTTATCAATCTTATCCTGTTCAGGCCGAACGATCCTGTTGCCCGTTAGGTCGAGGAAGGGTTACGACTGAAAGGCGCTGCAACTTACCACTCCTTCTCCGTGCCGCCGGGTACAACAGAGGTGGATCCCCTGCCGGCGGCAGCCAGCTCAAGAACCGGGTCACCGGGCTCGAAGGCATTGTTCATCTTCTGAAGGACCACATGTTTATAATATCTAAAGGCTAGTCAATGTCTCCCGAGAGAAACCATAAGATCAGATATCGACTCTGTGTAAATGAGGTAGTTGAACGGGCGAACCAGACCGTCCAAACAAGAATAGTGAAAGAAAGGAGGGAGGAATGGGAGACCAACTTGTGATACCCAAAGCCTGCAAGACTACAGAAAAGCGGTTAGCGTACCCGTAACGGTATGAGGATGGAAGATTTGATTACCCTAAGATGGCGAGGGACGCGCCGGTGGTCGCGGCACTCTCTATCATGCGATACGCTGTCTGTCGCCAGTCATGCCGCTGCTTGTTGTGGGAGGAATGGTCCTCTTCGTGTTGTCCAGATTCCCCCCAGGATTGGGTGTTCGGCTGGGGTTGGACTTCCTGGCCTGGGGTGAAGTTTAGAGAAGCGTCGATTTTCAGTATATTGACTCCGCTGACATGCACACGATCATGACGGACAGACAAGAGTGGTCTCCGGCTTACTCGGGCCTAATTGATAGTCGTTCCCACCACCTGTTCCTCCCGGAGTTCCGTGGCCTGACTGGAATCGACAATGGGTTAGAGGAGCAGCTGTTCTTCTGGTGGTAGGTACTATCAGATGGGACAGTCCCGGCTTCGTCCAGTGCGCTGTAGCTGGCGGGGAACAGAGAGAGCGGACAAAGAGCAGGGGGCGTGATCGAGACGCCCTCGCCGCCATTGGTGGTTATATGATCGGGGTTGCAATTGGAATACGGTGAAAGGTCACACGAGCGGCTAGCCGCCACGTAATAGTTAGAGTAAGTGAGTAAGTAAGTAAGATAGGTAAGGAGCAGGAAGAACGGTGAACTACTAACTATGTAGTCAAGAGGCCTCGAGGATGGTGGACATGGACATGGACATGACATATCAGGCTAAGTGTCCTTCCTTACCTTGCCTTACCTTACAATGCACAGCGCTGGATGTGGTAAGCGTGTTTGGAACGCGTAGTTAACTTAGCTGATTACAGTGCTTGTTTGGGGCATCTGATTGAAAACCTCGCCCTCATCCCCTCTCTTGTTCTAATTCGTGTCCTGTCCTGTCTTGTCCTCAATCAATATCCCGACATCGACTCGCCTCCGCCTACAGGTCCGAATCGCTTCTTTTTCTTTCTTCTCTTCCTCTACCGTACCATTATCACCGCGGTAGCATACTAATACTTGATTCCATATCCTTCGGCTTTCGGGGACCGTATGTTAACGTTAATTTATGTTGCCAACCCCCTCGCCATTTCCATCTCCCGTCGACGCGACCCGCAACACCAAAATTAAATTCCTCTGCACTAATCGCAATCGTCAAAATCTTCACCCCCTCCCGATATCTCCTCCCAGGACCGGGTTCAAGTTTATTTCTTATCTTCTAATACTCATCTCGTATTCATCGACCTGTTACTTTTACTTCTGCGATGCAGAGCCCACGACATCGCCGGACTCGGAGCCGTGGTGAAGGCGGCCATCTATCCTCGCCAGAAGTACCCAACAAACGTAGAAAGGTTAGCTTTGGTGATTTGTCGCTTTCCAACCCCCGTGAGATCCCCAGTCAACTCATCCCGCTCGCCTCGAGACAGGTAGATTCGTTCCCGAACGCTACTCAGTTGTCCGAATACCAAGTCAACAATATCATATCAGGCCTTGGTGCTCCCTCCAACGAGGTAGTGGCCGCCCACGATCACGCGAATGATAAGAACGCTCGGGACCACCGGGATGGTGTCACTGCATACGCAAAAATATGTGGCAGAGACTGGACGTACTATGTAAAAGATCTTAAGATCTCTATCGGTCGACCTCCAGATTCACGGCCGCCAATTCCTGCACCCTCCGAGAAAGATGTCGATATCGACCTCGGGCCAAGTAAACTGGTCTCTCGGGAACATGCAGTGATACAGTACGATACAGTGGAATATAGGTGCTGGATTCTGGAGGTCTTGGGCAGGAACGGCGTTAAAGTAGACGATGAGCAGCACAAACGGGGGACGACAGTTCAACTTCGGAGCGGGAGCATGTTCGAAATTGCCGGTGTGCAGATGCTGTTTGTCCTACCTGATCAGGCTCCAGCTGTTGTCGAGAGTGTGCTTCGCCGTGCCCAGGAAATCCAGGCTGAATACCTGCCAGAGCACGACTCCCAAGAAAACCATCCACAGTCGACACAGCTGTCATCCGAAGCCAGTTTCCTTAAATCAAAACGGAAGTCGTCGCATTTGAAAAGGAAGTCCGAGATCCAAGGTTCGAGCGGTCAGCTTCCAAGCAGCTCTAGCAGCCAAGCGCAGAGTGCATCGCAGCCAGTTCCTCCCGGCGCGGCGGGTACAGCACCCACACCGAGCAAAGAGCTTCATACCAGCCCCGGTTACCACCGGGGTCTGATGCTTGAGTCCACTGAAGATATTGATTACTCTCTTGAGTCATCAAAAGAGATTAAGCCTCCATTAAGCTACGCGATTCTAATTGCCCAAGCAATTCTATCAAGCTCAGACCAAAAATTGACGTTAGCCAACATATACGCTTGGATCCAGGAAAACTATGCATTTTATCGATTTGCGGCTTCCGGGTGGCAAGTGAGTATATCCCTCCGCAATGCTCTAAGACAGCCTGGTCTAATAAAATATCTAGAACTCTATCCGCCATAACTTGTCCCTCAACCAGGCCTTCCAAAAAGTTCCCCGAAGGACGGATGAACCCGGGAAAGGGATGAAGTGGCAGATCGCGCCGGACTATCTAGAGGAGTACACAAAAAAGATACAAAAGGGCCCTGTTAGCAAAGCAAATAAGATACTTTCGCCGAATCTCAAGTCACCTGCAAATAGTAATACGAAGGGGTCTCTCTCTGCCAACTCATCCTCCCGCCCTGGAACTTCGGCTGGCCAGAAGACAAATAGTGCCCCAATCCCTCGTTCAGTTACCCCGCCGCCACACTCCACATTAGGGCCCACCCTCGTGACGCCGAAGGAAGCTTTTACTCCTGATCGTGGCTCTCGTGCGGGAGCTAAAAACAAGGTACTCTTTGAACCCATCAAATACCCCCCATCAAGCTTATCTAACGCTATGGATGTGTAAAGACACCAAATGCCCAAGATGATACTATAGGCGACGCGTCAACGGGAGACTTACCGGCGTCACCTTCAGGAGACAGATCCCACCGAATTACTAGTTCCCCCTTCATCGACAACTTTAACTCAGCCGGGGCAGCTATTACACCAGCGCCACAAAAACAAAATCCCCACCTGGCACCGCCATCCATTAACCAATTACCATCGTCCTATCTACCCACCTCGTCTCCAGCACCCTTCTGGAAATACCTCAATTTCCTGACCCCTGGGCGGCCAGATCATAGCTCACCCATAAAGAGCCCACATCTTAGAAGCAGTAGCCCACCAGAGCCGCTTCCTCCGATTGCAAGCAAACTTAGGGAAGCCGGAAGCCCAGTGAAGGATAAGGATAATATATTTCGGGGCAAACAGAGCCCAGTTAAATCCGAGCCGACCAACCCGCCTACAAACATTGATGGGGAAGTGGACTCGGCCGATACAGACGATTTTGCTGGTATTGATCTTTCAAGGTATGATATCTTCTGGNTTTTTTCCTCCCCCCCGTGTCGGATAACTAAATCTGTGGTAATCTAGGGGATTTCAAAAAATTGGTAAATTCCATGCCCGATCTGGATTAACTCAGTCGACACGTCCTTGATGATGAGCGCAGGCGCATTAGCAATTGAGTTGGAGTCGATCCGTCCACCGGTTAGTATTCGAAGACCTAGCCGGTATTGTAAACTCGTTTACAAATAGGATAGCGTTCTTGTGATGAAATAATGCCCTTTAGCTTAGGTATATTCCGGGTTTTTGGAAATAAAAAGTCAATTGGTCGTCCGGTTAATAAAATGTAAATGTGCTGGGTTCCTCGTGCTAGTGTAATTCTCCTCGGTTTTGTTCGGCTTCTAGGGCTGTTACACAGGCTGGTACCCAACTAGACAGAACAATGTGAATCCAGCCTTGAGGTTCCAGCCTCGTGGTTAATCTTCAGTGTTTAGAAGCAGTGTAGGGATCATCTAAGGGGCCCTACCCTTGATTCCTCTGGACCCTGTTATTAACATCCTAAGCTCTTCTGGGCCGACGGGTTGGTGCCACGCAGTGATTAGAGTGCTCCACCAGGGTCATGGCGCTGGAAAGGGCCCACTGGAGGAACAATCCCAAAAACGCCGCTGACATAGTACTGTTCCTGCTAGCATATTTAAGCCAGTCTATCCTCCAGCTGCGTACCTAGTCTCGAAGCCAATCCCTACCGGTATACCTTCGTACCTGTACATGTACTTGCTCCTCAAATAACGGGACTTCATTTTACCACCTACCACCCGTCTTTGGTGCACCACACATACACGCGCATTAGCCAAAGTTCCATTCGTGTGGGATTGGAGGCTAGGCCGATGTGGAGAAATCAAGGAAAGGAGGTGCATGCATTATCAACGTGGTACATGTTTGAGAAGTGCTTATGTCGGCGCAATATGAAGTGTGCTTAAGCAAAGTACTCAAGCAAGTTCCTACCTCAGAAGCGCTATGATTCGAGAATATGCCGCACCAGGGTAAAAATTGGGCCATGGGGCTACCCCGCCTCGGGAGCAAAATTTTCACCCATAGATTTGTGAGGCCACCATGACTGGAATCAGGGTATACCCTCGAGGATCGGTATGCCTCATTTATCATTATCATGTCATCAAGAGCTGAGGGTTTGAATTCGGGTTAAGAGTGTAAGATCCCGGATAGGTGGTTTCGATTTTGACTTGTCTCAACATAAAGCATGCAATTGATGGCAGGATAATAGTACAAGGGTGCAATAAAGAAGGCAGCTTCACTGTCATCTCTGTCCGATAGTATTGGACGCGCTTGGTATATGCATGTATCTAAATGCTTGGAACTTTTGGGACATTGGGGTGTGAAAACGGAAGACGCCACTGCAGTACTCGTGGCCTTCCCGATAGCTAATAGCTTATTAAAGTACCTACCTGGAAAGTGTACTTGGGCACTTTTGTTTTAGCTGGTGTCGTCTGAAATGCTTGAATACTTATTACCAAATACGAACGCTTTTGCAAGGGGCTCGAGCAGGTAATTCGTACTGAAATTAACTATTTAGCCATTCCTTAATAATCTACACCAGCCAGCTTATATTTGCGACAGCACATATTCGATGCTAAGGGTAGTGCTGTAAAATGGTTTCTCCAGTGTTGGGAAGAAACGAGTAGCTGATAGAACCTTCCTTTGGTATTGAGGTTAAATTTTATCATGAACTTTGCATTGGCGCGTCAAATCCAAGCCGTCGCTGCAAGATATGCATTTAGGGACATACAACCGACACGTGCCTTGAAGGGTCTTGCAGAAAACGAACGAGCGCCCTTGATTCATTCCATCTTGGCGTGTCTTCATTGACTCCCAATTGCATGTGTGGTTCTTTTCGGGTTGGAAGGGAATTTCCAAAATACAACAGGTACTCCCTTAGTTCTTTCTCTGCATTGTCCGAAAGGCTAGTCGACGCAAACTGCATAGTCGCACCGACCGTCCGCTAGCTACTACACGCCAAAGGTTCTTAGAATCCAGAGGTCGACCCGCTGTGCTTTGCTGCTCGAAGCAAGTGGTAGCCTACTTGCTTGCTGCTTACTCAACTTATTTTGGTGCGCAATTTGTTCGCGGTGGGTAAAAGGCTGACCCCAAACCGCAGCGCCGTTCTCCGAAGGCTGCAGAAAGCAACCGCAACCAATTGGAAGAGCCCTGGTTCCACACCGACGTAGCTCTACGTAGGTGGCTTGCCAAGAAGTGCTCGTGGTTACCCGGCAGCCCACGTTTTCAGTGCCCGGTGCGCTTCGCCTGCATGGCCCAAGACAAGCTCGACCATGTCCGTTCTATAGGTGGAGAAAGCCGCGTCACTACCCCTCAACCTTGACATGCACGGCTGCTTTTGGGCAGTCGATTGGGAAGCACGATTGGGAAAAGATAAAAGAAATAAAGAAATAAAAAATAAAAAAGTAAACCATACGCAGCTTGGGGGTGCCTCATCGTGTGAGCACTGCGTTTTGTTTCGACGAATGTTTCTCTAGGCGGGATTCGATATTGTACGCTTTGTCCTGCAATATATAAAAGCTTCAAGATGGCCTGGACCACAGTAGGGACCCCGTTCAATATACCGCCGATGGGCCCAGTTAGCCCGGTGAGCGTCTAGGGCAAGCGGTTAACGGCTTGCTTCATCGGAATGGAGCTCGTTCTGCCTAATGGCTTGCTCCGCATCATCTGTCCTTTCACTGGTGGCGTCTATAAAGCCATACATGTAAGGTATCCAGTACATAAATGCAGATCAAGCATGGATATAACTCATGCACCAGGTCCTGACCTTAACTCGATCGAATCGACTCCAAAGCTTCCCAAAGTAAGGGTTTAGACGAGAAACAGCTCCGGCGAGCAAGAGCACGCACAGGCATACTTAACATTTGCTTTCCTTGCAATTAGCCGTGGAGAGAAGACTTGTCTTGCTTTGTTCCGCTGTCGCTTTTCCACTTTTTCGCTTTCCGCTTTTTTGTTTTTTCGTACGATTGCTGAGGGAGTTAAGGACTTAAGCTAAAAATGCTTAAGTAAGGAATACCTGCTTGTCTCTGGGTTCTTATATTCACACCACGGCGGTCAATTCTTCTTTTGTCGAGTTGCTTCTTTCCCCGTCGCACCTATTTGCTCTCGCCCACATCAGGAAGAGTTATAAATATAAATTTCCCGGGAGAGTCGGCTTGTCAGGAAGATTCAGGGCATCATCGTCGTCCAGCAAGATCAGATCAGGAGAAAAGCCGAATACGGTTCCCTTCCTTCGGCTCCAGCGCCCCACTCGTCGCCTCAGCTAGCCCGGTGCCGTGCTCAGCCCCCCACGACCATAACGCTCCTTTCTACAGACGAGGGAAGTGCTCTGCTGGATACTTACTTGTTCCTGTTTACCGCACCTCAGCTCATCCTTTTCGACTTTTTTCGGGGTTGTTGGAAAGCAGGCGAGGTGTGAGTGAGCAACAACACACCTTTTCGCTTGGGGTTTGACCAGGAAAGCCAAGCCAATACCAACATTGCAACAACTTCAACACACTTTTCTGTATTTTTCGACTCAGCCAGGAGAGAGAGGCGAAGTTTCATTTCACATCAGTATTCCCTTCCACCAAGCTAATCCGCGAAGGTGGTGATCGATGGTGTATGCCGCTCCGCCCTGCAGCCTTATGCCTATAACAGTGGTGTTGTCAGTATTAATTTGTTTCTAGGTGATGGCAGATCGTGATGGCGACCGCGAATCTTCAGATGGCTCCTCTCTTGAGAACGACCCCATCGGCGAGAGCTGGGATGAGGCCAGTGCAGGCCCTGGCACTACCTCGAAAGCTCCTACTTCCTCATCATCCTCCAATCCTGTAAAACCGGTCCCGCTGCAGAAAAGAAGGCGTGTCACCCGTGCTTGCGATTGTTGTCGCCGGAAGAAGATCAAGTGTGATGGACTGCAACCTTGCACTCACTGTTCGGTGTATAGCTATGGTACGGCTACATCCTATGGCCTATTCTCCTCCCCGAGGTTGGGATTGAATAGAAATTGAATAAGAATTGAAAAGGTATTCTGACCGTTTTTCTTTTTACCAAATTCAGAATGCACATACGACCAACCTTCGAATAGACGCAGAAACCCGACACCACAATACATCGAAGCTTTAGAAGGCCGGCTACAACGACTTGACTCTTTCTTCAAGTCTGTATTGCCAGACATGGATGTCGATCACCCTAGCTTCGAGGCGGAGACACTTCCGCAGGTCCAAGAGGCAGTCAAGACCGCAATGAATAAACCGTTCCCCTCTGCGACCGCTCCAGATCAACCTCAGGACCAAGAAGCCTTGCTCGAAACGATGGTGGAAGCGACAGGGAGGCTAGATCTGGATGAATCCGGTCGTTTTGATTTCCACGGGCACTCTTCTGGATTCACATATTTAAGCAAACTCCGAGAACAATTCGGTGATCTCCTTGGCCCAGAAGTTGGAACTGCCACTCTTCTAAGGCTGCGGCCTTTTCGCCCTCTTCCTGAGCCGACACGCTCAAGCACTGGCTCACCTAGTAGCAACTACTTGTTGGATACCGTGCCGTTGCCTCCGAGAGAAACTGCGCAGGAGCTTGCCAACAGCTGTTTGGGCGAAGCGTTACTCCTATTTCGATTTATTCACCGCCCGACCTTCGACAGCCTTGCCGATCGTTTGTATTCTCGCGATTTTGAAGAATACGGCAATGAGGAACATTCCTTCCTCCCTGTGTTTTATTTTGTACTCGCAATTGGCTGCGTTTTTACGAGAAAGTCCGATAAACTTGGTATATCAAATGTCCTTGATGAAGGGTGAGTTTATTCAATTTATCTACTAGTGGATTCTTTAATTGATGGCTTGGACTCACATATGACTAATGAATACTAGAGCTAAGTATTTCGCCGCCGGGAGGAAGCTGACGGATATCACAGACTGTAGAGACGTAACATCCCTTCAGGGTGTTCTGTTGATGATTATCTTTCTTCAGTCTTCAGCAAAGCTAGCAACATGTTATTCCTATATCGGGATTGCCGTTAGTGCCTCATTCAGGCTTGGTCTTCATCGCAAAATTCCCTTTCCCGACCCGATAGAGGCTGAGGTCAGGAAAAGAATATTCTGCACAATTCAAAAAATGGATATTTCTATCAGTGCCCTGATTGGATTGCCCAGGATGGTGCATGATGAAGACATCGATCAAGAATACCCTATAGAAGTTGATGACCAGCACATAACCAAAGATGGAATAACACCCGGGATATTGGGAGAACCCAATAGCACCTCAGCAGCGAACGCTCATACTAGGCTTGTTCAGATTCTTGGGAAGGTTATCAAGAAAATATATCCAATCAAAGGCCTACAGCCGAGTACATATGGTAAGCGGGCCGGGTATATGATAAGTTATGCTGTCGTACGTGGGATAGAACAAGACCTGGCGAAATGGCAGGAGGAACTACCCCCATACCTGCGTAGGGGAGATGATTCGCCTCCTCGGTTTTTAAGGTGTGTAATTGCCACTAACAGTGTCCTGATTTTGCCGAACGTTGCTCACCCCCCCCAGATCTCAGTACCTTCTCCAGCTTTCTCTCGCGCATGTTAGGATGATGCTGTATAGGCCATTCATACATTATGTCGCCCAGCCACGGGACGGCCGGGTCCGCGATGAGAGACCCTTCGCGAGCGCCGCTGCATGTATTAATACATGCCGGGAAATAGTTCATTTATGCCAACAAATGAGAGATAACGATATCCTGAGCGGGGCGTATTGGTTTTTGATATACACTACATTCTTCTCAGTTCTATCGCTTCTGTACTTCGTGCTCGAAAATATCACACATCCGGATGCCCCGGCTGTTCTGCGGGATGCGACGATCGGTAAGGATTGTATATTCTCTCTCAAAGATTCAAGTATGGCGGGAGAACGTTGTTCACTTGCTCTGAAGGTGAGTCTCCCGAAAGATATCCTGGAAACAAACACAGCCCCACGAACACGTTTATACTAATCGGTGTAGCCTTTATTTGAACAACTGCCAAACCGCCTCCGTGAGGGCTTTGGGAAAGCGCAAACCAAGAAACGTGGAAGAGCGGCCTCACCGGCGCCTCCGCTCCCTGGCGGGGATGCACCGCCGGCGACAAGAAGTTTTAACACTCAAGTAGACCAATCGTCAGTCAGGTCTAATACGTTTCCTGTTACCGCCTCGCGCCAGGGCTCTGGGATAGCAGCAGTAAGGACACCCGTGAACCTGCCCGATGCAGGAGCCAGGCGGAGCTCGGACGATAGCTTAATACTCGGGCAGACTACAATGTCCCCGACTATGACGGAGACACAAGACTCGAGACATTCGTTACAACAACATCTGGGTGGGTTTACTGGAATGCCCGATCTCAACGCCCTGATGTTCCCGGCCTCAAATGCATTTGCATACGGCAACCAAGCTATGATGTTTGATGTCCCACTGGGGGGTGAGAGCCCAGGTGACCACGCATTTAACCGGGATGTTAGGTTAGCACCTGGGCCGTCCCGACAAAGCTTTGGTGGAGGTGGGAGCCCCTCCTTTGATAACGTGGAAGTTCAACTTTACGGACCCCTTCCACCTTATGTTTACTCGATTGAAAACCCTAATAATCCTGGGTTTGGCAATGCGGGAAGCACTTACACGGGGCTGTCGGCTCCTGTGACCGGAACACCGGGTACGGACCATGACCATATGGCATTTGAGGCCTTCAGTCAGATCGCGCCAGGGTCAGATCGGGGCCAGGTAAAATCGAATAGCCAGTACCCGGTAAACCTTGACGACTTTCTGAAGATGGGGATGAATGATGAGGAATGGGAACCGATTTTTGGACATCAGAGAACGCACTGAATTATCGAACTCGAAACGACTGGATACCTAAGTGGTGTTTAGAATCTGACAGTCTGTATTCTGGGGGGTATATAGAGGTACATATACCCAAATGTATTAATAGAGTATCATCTCAGTATTACTTGATACCGACCCATGCCCAGTGGATTCACGCTGAATGAGATACCTGACTTGACAAAAGGGGTCAACCTTCCAGCTATTCCATAAACGTATATCGCGAACACGTAGTATAGGGCTTCGCCGAAGCTCAAGCTTCCTTCCACGCTAGCACTGGCTGGTGGGTTCCCCCCTCTCAAGAACTTTTACACAGTAATGAAAATAGAATATGATTCAGGGAACTTGATCGAAAAGCGGACTCCAGTCCAGTGTATATAACCCGACCCTACTCACGAGCAAGCCTACTCAGACAGAACACAGGGCCAAACCAATCGAGGTTTTGTAATCGACAAGCGCTATCCGCTGCACATTCATGAAGTAAATGCAGATGCTAGAACAAATTCCTCAAATAACCAAAGGCGTTCCCCATGTACGCACTCTTCAAATACATATGAACTACGGCATCTTACCTTTGAGGAATAATATTTATGTATAAACAAACCAATACGATGTACTAATCCTTCCAGTCCCAGACCTGGGCCAAAAACTTGTGCATGTTGACCTTCTTTTTCTGCATTTCGACAATCCAGGGGTGTTCCAGCATCCTCCATGGACTGGCTCGCCTAGCTGTATCTTTCTCAAGACTGTTGGGTTTAACAGGATTAGGACGGCGCTACCTGGAGGCGGAATAGGGGGTACATACCAACATTGGATAAAATACTTGAAGGCATCGCTCCATTTGACACCTTTATCAGGTTCGTCCTTAAGCACGGGTATTGGCTGGCGCACAATATATGTAAGAAGGTCTATCAGACCGGCCTGGGGCTGTCGATCACCACTCCCATCTGCTGGGAATGGAAACCTATGCTGTGCGACCTCCAGTAGTGTGACCCCAAGAGACCATACGTCGGAAGTAATTGTATAAGACATCCCTTGGATACGCTCCGGCTATGGTGCAAAGTTTTGTGAGTACGGATTCGTAGGAATAGGCTGAAGTATAGGTCCATACCGCCATATAATATGATGTTCCAATAAATGTGTCAGCGTCCCCCTTGGAGCCTAAAAGTTCACCAGAAACTCCAAAGTCACATAATTTGACGAGACCGTTCCTTGAGACTAGGATATTCGAGGGTTTAATATCTATTACATAAAGTGATGGTTAGATCGTGCCGGATTTTTAGCGGGGTAACGGGATGTGCTACCTCTATGGATAATTTTTTTAGAGTGCAAATATGTTAAGCCTTCCAGGACGCCCTCAGCAATCTTCCCGAGAACCTTCTCCCCAGTCCTTCCCCCAAGGCGCTTGATTTCTCTGTAAATGGCATCTAGCGATCCACCCTCACAGAATTCCATGGCGATGGAGATGGTGGCAGACGTCTCATCGAAGAATGCACCATAATACTGGCAGATATACTGTGAACTACAGCCCCGATTAAATTCAAGTTCCCGCAGTATTTGGCGTTTTATAGCGGGGTTGGGGTCTGTTGTTATTATCTAACATCTCAAGATTAGATTGTAGTCCACTCGGAATGAAGTATATGAAGCAGTATAGAATGCCCTACCTTAAGAGCGAAATATGTTTTCCCTCCTATAAGTCTACACTTTGTGACTGCACCCCCGGCGCCCTCACCTAGGCTACTTATCTCTTCGATCCTCCCGTCTCGACTAGCAAATCTCCAACCTTCATCATCTAGCTCTTCCACATCCATTGTAGCTCTCTTTGCATCTTCCTCCTCCTTCGAGTGCGAGGTATTCGCGGAAACCCCATCCGGAGAACCGTTCGTAAAACCGTAGAGGCTCCCTCCAGGCGACCGTTCATGAGTTATATAACTGTTAGCTGTCAGAGAAGAAGACCCACTGCGGCCTCCACTAACATCGGATGAACTGCCAGGGACGGGTTTCAGTGGCGGGAGGCGAGGCCGACGGTTCGAGGATTGCGAAGAAGGAACGCTCGATGTCCCTTCTGGAGTCGCAATTTGGAGTTTGGGCATCTCTGGCTTCGGTGTCGTGGTTAACCTTAATTTTGGGGGGCCCCTGGGTGGGGTAGGAAGGACCTGAGGGACGGGCGAGGCTGACGGAGAGGCTGCTGACTGTGGAATCGATAATGAGAGCATTGGAGATCGAGCCCCAGAGTTCGGGCGGCTCGCAAGTGTTGGAGCAGTGACCGGCGGCCGCAGAAGAGGAGCTGAGGTTGCCGACATGGCGGAGGGCCTTGTCGGCGGATGAGCAGGGTATTGCTGTTCTGGGGTACGGTCCGACACTTTGGCTGTCCTTTCAATCGCTCTTTACGCAGGCGGCGAATACCTGCGATAAGGAGCTGCTGCTAGCGGGTGACTATTGAACAGATATGACCCGGGGACGAGGGAATGTATTGTTGAGTCCGGACAGATAAATAGGGTGTGAAAGTAGACTTGGAGTCGACTCGGGTCACGGCTACGGGTTACGACTTGGAGAGGGAGCAAGGGGATTTGCTGGTGCTGGTGCTGTAGCTACACTATCTTTCTTCGAGGCGGGGTCTACCCGGCTGTTGACGCGTGTATAGGTAATATATATATTGACTCAGCACAGATGATGACTGTTGATGATGGGAATCGGTATGGCTGGGCGAGGGAGGAAGCGGTAGTTAATGGGGATGGGTGATGATGATGGGGAAGAGGAGGAGCAGGAGGGAGAGGAGGAGGTTGTGATTGTGTTGTCGATGATGTTGACACCAGCTAAACTGCTAACCAGCCAGCCAGCCAGCCAGCCAGCCAGCCAGCCAATATTGGTCAACTGCATTGCTTCCTCTCACAAACGGACATTCCCACTTGCATCGTCCCCACGAGCCTCGCTCACTAACTAACTAGCCAGCTGCAGGGCTTCATGTAATGACAGGTAAGCCATTGTTATCATATCATTGCAATCCCTCAGACAAAGTCTTAGCTATGCTGACGTGAGGGTCCCTCGCCAGATAGTATAATCCCTTAGATAGATGGAATCATGTCGACGGCAGATATATATCATACGCTGAACAAGGCCGATGTATTGGCCACCCCTCCCTCTTCCGCCGGCTGCTTCCCCTCCACAGCGGCCAGGCCCAGCCGGTGTCTCAATCAGAGGAATGCAGGGTCTCTCCGGTCTGGATCCCCGCCAAGTGAAGTTCTAGCAGGCAGCCGCAAAGGAGCCGAACCCCAAAACCCTCGAGCCCTGCCTTCCTCCGCCGCAAACTTAAATACATAAGTCCATATGCATATGGGTAGGTATTTTACGAAAAAGGTCTTTTTTTCACTCCTCCCCAAAAACTCTCGTTTTCAATTTTTCGACTTTCGATCGATCTTTATTTAGGCCAACTTCGGGGACCCTGTGACTGCGACCTGGTGATGGCTGGAAGGTCCCAAGCAATAGTGAATCGAATCTAGAGCTGGGATATAGTATACCTCCCTCTTCCCGCCGCCGCCGCCATGTCACCTATCCGCTGACCGGTCTTCCTCTCTGGCTTTGATCTCAAGACCGCTCTATCAACTGCTAGGCTTTCGCCTCGAAATATCAACAAGGCTGCATCTGCAATAGCCTTCTGCCCCGTATCCTTCATGAAAGCTCCATCATGAGTCTTCCTTCATAAGACTCGACTCTCAGCGCCACGCAACATAGACTATTGACATATTCAAACAAGGATCTTCATCCCTTTGGCTTTGATATTATGACTTATAGAAATCTGCCACCATAAAAAAAACATCTTTTGTTTTCATTTCGACTATATCCTGCGCAATCACACCTCTCTCAGCGGCATGGGCGACGCTGTCAACCCAGCGGGTTTGCGAACCCGAATCTCCACCCGCGCGAGGTCTACCATCACACGTATCCTACGAGACCCTCCTCCAAAACGGAACGATACTCCTTTGAACTTTACAGAAAGCATCCCTAGAGCAACTTCCGTCGATGAGAGCGACGTACACCCCCCAGTTAACGATGTTGGGAACCAATCGCGGGGATCGCGGGCGTTACAAGACGGAAGCGACAACCCTGGACCGACATCGAGTATTCAAACATGGTTCCTGAAGCTTCGCGGTAGCAAGGAACACCAGGTTAAAGCTGTGACCGTACCCCATGGCAGTTTCCTTGCGGCGGCCGGGCAAGGAAGCAGCAGCCAGGGTAAAGAGAAAACACATCGATTATCGGTCGGTGGCCATCGAAAGGTTCTTGGCCATCTGATACCGAACGGATTTGGGATAATACTAAATGGCGCTGGGGGGTGTAGACATGATAGCAATGTTGGCATTGGTAAGGAAGAAGTGAGCTCTAGATTAGAAATATGGGAGATGATATTAATTTATCAGACATCATGACGATATTTCCCGCTGAAATCGTCGCGCAGATTTTATCCTACTTGGACCATAAGTCCCTTCTATCATGCGAGGTAGTATCACGCTCATGGTATTCGGCGGCACTTTCTCCTCACGTGTGGAGGCGTGCTTTCGAGGCGGAGTACGGTGGATGGAAAGGCTGGCCATATGGGAGAGACTGGAAGTCTATGTTTGAAGCCAAGACAAGCCTGGACAGAAGGTGGCTCAAGGGACAGGTTAATCCGACCTACCTCAAAGGCCATACGGACTCGGTGTACTGTGTCCAATTCGATCAGTAATTACTTTTCCGGGCAATACCGAAGTAAAGGCCTTAAAATTGACGCAATCTTTTTTTTTTAGGGAAAGAATAATTACAGGCTCGCGGGACCGTACCGTTCGGGTTTGGGATATCGCCACGGGGCAGTGCACCAAGATTATAGGAGCATTCCATGATCCCAAGTCTACATCGAATACGATTGGGTATCACACAGGGTCGATTTTATGTTTGCAATTCGACGACCGTATCCTTGTGACCGGGTCGAGCGACCACACATGCATCGTCTATTCACTTCCGGACTTCGAACCGTTTTTGAAGCTACCGGGCCATAGAATGGGTGTCCTTGATGTTTGTTTCGACCACACGCACATTGTTTCGTGTTCTAAGGATACTTCAATATGCGTTTGGGAACGATCTACGGGGCTCCTGTTGAACCGACTGCGCGGGCATGAAGGGCCGGTCAATGCAGTTCAACTGCGAGGTAATCTTGTGGCAAGCGCTTCAGGAGATGCTCATGTGAAGATTTGGGATATTGAGAGCGGGAATTGCATAAAGACCCTGAGCGGGCACACACGAGGGTTGGCGTGTATTCAGCTATCTGAGGACTGCCAGACAATAGTGTCCGGGGGCAACGATCAATCGATTCGGGTATGGGATGTGGGCAGCGGGACCCTTCGGTATGAGATCCGGGATGCGCACAAGTCGCTAGTACGCAGTTTGTACCTTGATAGCCAGAACGGCAGGATAATCAGCGGGAGCTATGATCAGGTATGCCCTCCTTTAGACGCATAGGTAGTAGTTATATGTTACCTTTTTTTTGGCTAATAGATACCGGTATAGAGCGTTCGTGTGTGGGATCTTAAAGGGGGGAAATCACTGCTGAATTTCCCACGGTGGCATGGGAGCTGGATACTTGCAGCACGGGCGGATGATAGGCGGATTGTGAGCACGAGTCAAGACTCGCAGGTGCTGGTGTTGGATTTTTCGAGCGGGGTTCGAGGGCTGGAGAGTATGTACTAATAAGTAGTATGTACCTGTCCCTTTTTTGTTTCTTTTCTTTTTCTTCTTCTTCTTCTTCTTCTTCTTCTTCTTCTTCTTCTTCGTTTCATTAGATTTAGGTACATACTCAAAGTCAGGAGTTTTTAGTTTTTTTTTTAGTCAGGTTTAGTTTAGATTTTAGATTAGTTTGAGGATATAGTATTGTATTATGTTCTACTAGCTGCGCTGCTATGATCTCATTGGAGTTCGTTGACTTGCCCTGTTTGGAAGTGGCCGGAAGGCGTGGTTGGAGTCGGATGTGGGCTGCGTCAGGTCAGGAAACTTCAGGATGGATGCAGGCCACGCCAAGCCCTTGTTTGGCTCGGCAACATTGGCGCCAAGCGCTGGAAATACTTGGCGCGGTGCAGCAGAATGTGTTGCGGCCGCCAAGCTCGAGGTCGTTGAGGGCTTCGATGGGCCTTGGAGCCTCAAAAAAATGGAGATGATAGATGGAGCTTCTACTCAGGAAGTGCCAACGTCGACGCCCGCCATCCGGCAGCGTTTTGGCGGGAGTTTTGGCCGGCAGACGCGACGGTTTGGGGAGCAAAAAGGCCGGGCTTTGCGGGCTTTGCGGGCGAGTGTGCAGCCTGCCACAGTACTTAAACCGGGGAAATTCCACTTTTGCCCATGTTGGTTTTCCCCTTCCTCCCAGTCTTATTTCCATTTCTCTCTTCTGTCTTTTAACTGACGAAGTAAGTAGGTAAGGAAGTGCTTGCCTATCTGTCCCTGTCGCTCGCGGTCTGACATTTTATATTATTCTTTCTTTGAGTCGGTGAGTTAGTTCTCTTCTATTATTTATATCCACCCTCTGGCATTCATTTCCATATTTTATACTCGTGGTTGTTTTCTGGTCTCGAGTTTCCGGCCCCCCCTTCTTTGTGCTTTGTGTCTCAATTCATCGCGAGAATTACCCGCACAATCCCCCGATCATACTTTGGCCTCCCATGTTTCTTCCTCTGCTTTTTTCCCCGCCAGTAGACGTCTCTGCACTGTCTTCGGCCTTTGCGTCCATCGCCATATCGTCGTCTTGAATGCTCTTTCTTGTGGTATTTTCTGGTGAGGGTCTTGGAAACCAAGAGTCTTGGCTTGGCTCTCTGTATTTTCTCTCCTCCTCCTCCTTCTCCCGCTGTTCTCTCCACCTCATCCATCTATCTTCCAGTTTCCCATCCGTCTCTCATACCCCCTCATAGTCCTCTTTGGTCTTGTCTTATTTTATTTTATTTTATTTTATTTTATTTTATTTTATTTTATTTTTTTTATTTTTGGTTTTATTTTTTTTTTTTTATATTTTATTTTTCTCAACTCGAGATTTCCTCGACTTCATCTGCTAACAATGCTTTCCTCCTCCTCCTCCTCCTCCTCCAGCTGTATATCAACCCTCATCATTCAAAATGGATAGCACAGAACCGCGTTCCACCTCCTCTCAGGCTGTGCAAACCGAGGCCAGCTCTCCAGTTACTGCTGCTGCTGCTCCGGTTGTAACAGCTACGGCCGTATCGGCCACCTCCGCCAGTGGTCAGAATCAGGTCTCATCCTCTGCCCAGACCTCCACTGCCACCCAGACTCCAGCAACCTCTGCATCGGCACCCGTGGTCGCCCAGTCCGCCATCGCCGGTGCTTCATCTAACGACAATCAGCATGGTAATCTCATCTGCCAGTGGGGCTCCTGCAGGGAGATCTTTGAGAACCCCGATGAACTCTACGTCTGTACTATTTCCATTCCACATCCCATCGTTGCAAAAGCTCACACAGAATACTTCTTCTTCTTCTACAGACTCATCTCTGCGACGTCCACGTTGGCCGAAAGTCAACCAATAATCTTTGCCTGCAGTGCCACTGGGGTACCTGCCGGACCACCACTGTCAAAAGAGATCATATCACATCTCACATCCGGGTTCACGTCCCCCTCAAGCCTCATAAGTGTGAGATTTGTAGCAAGTCGTTCAAGAGACCACAGGATCTCAAGAAACATATCAAAACCCACGCCGATGATTCAGTTTTGATCCGAAGCCCTGAACCAGATGCTTCCCGTCGTGGCACTGGTCGTACTCTTCAACAACCACCGCACTACGCTGCGGTTCCCCAGCAGTATGTCCAGACATCCGTCGCACCGGCGTACGGCTTGAACGGCTACTACCCTCAACCGACAGCTTATGCTACCCAAGCCAGCACCGGATTCTACGCAAGCGGCGGCCACGGCCACGACCCCCTCCAGGGCCTGCCTCGTAAGAGAGCTGCCTTCGATGCTGAGATGTCGCAGTTCGTGGACGACGTGAAACGTCAAAAGTACGGCCCTGGTTATACTCCTGAAGTCGCTCACCGTCTCGCCAGTCTTCACAGTTTGGCAAGCAGTGTGGCCATCGAGTCCGCCGCCGCGTCAGCCCATCACCTCGACTATCACCCTGCTCCGCTCGCTGCCGTCTCAGCAACCCACGGACCACATTTCCATTACCAGTTGCCCACGCCCGGACCTATGGTACACACTATGCACAAGAAGGCTGATCTACTCGAAGCCGATAACTTCCTCACCCAATTGTCGAGCAGTCTTTACGAAAGCCCGGCCGCGGCAGCTGCTTCAGGGATTTCCCAGCCAGGCGTCCATTACACCGCCACGGGCGTCCAACCCTACAATCGGACCCCATCTCTACCCCCACCGAGCCCACACACTTCTTCGGGACACCCAACCCCCTCGGTTCACCACAATAGCCCCACCCCTGTCCTCACCCCGCCAACATCCTATACATCTCATTCCCCCGCTTCTACTCATATGTCGAGCATCTCTACTGGCGTAAGCTATCCAAATCTCCCTGCTCACACGACGACGGCAGACACTCTTCCCAGCGTGACCGCCTCTACCCTCGCGGCATCGTTCGATGCCGACCAGAGACGGCGTTACAGCGTCGGCGTTCTTCAGAAGGCCCCACCACCACACGACGCAATGGACATTGATTCTGGTCCGGAAGAGCAAACTCAACGAGAAGGGTCCGTCGGGTCCAGCGGTCGCAACAGCACCAGGTCCAGCATTGACGTCTCCATGATTGACCCGAGCTTGGAAGACCACACTCCATCAGCTACACCCCAGGTTAGCAAGCCTTCGAAGCCGGAGGACATTCTCTCACGGATGGATGCTTTCAATGTGATCAAGAAGTTGCGCGAGGAAATTCAGACCGCCTTGCAGAAGATTAAGGATGGCTCCGAGGACGTAGAGTTGAAAGACGAGCCCGATCGAGAATCTCCTGTTTCGTACCCTGAACTACCAAGTCAAGCGGCGTCGGTCGAGGCATCTGCATAAATTATCATTATTCCTGTTTTTGATACGGTCGTTTCTGTCCTGCTTCTTCATTCTTCCTCTTTCTCCCCCCTTTTTTTGTACGACTTTTTAGTTTCATTTTGTATTTTTCTTTCCCGCTTATATTTCGTCAATTTTTGTTTTTGATTGCGTTTATGGAGTTCAGTTTTCAGCCTCTTACTGTTGACCAAAACGAGAATGAATACAAGTCAAAAGTAGCGACCAGAAAGGAAGATGAAAGAATGGCATCACGTCCTCTTCCCGATATGTGTTATAAGCCCAGTGCCGAAGCCGGATTCAAGCCAGATGGGAAGCTAAGTCATTGCAAATATGTGTTATTCAACTGCTCAGTATCATTTCCATGTATATTTTCCTCTATCCTTTGTCTCGAAATAAAATGGGCAATATAGACCCTTAAGAATCTTCGTTACCGCAATGCGTGTGCCCAGTGAGGACCATGCATCTAGGATGTAAACGAAACGTCCAGGTGCCTGTTTTCGTCCGGTGTAACCAGAACCACCTCATCAGCCCCGAGGCCACAGCCAGTATGGCGACTACCATTCTCCCGTTCCTGTGCCTTGGCCCAAGGACATCCGCTTCTGCGGACACGCTCATCCGAAATCACATCACCGACGTTTTGAGTATAGGCTCGCAGCCTCCATCAGCACTTCAAGGGGTGACATATCATCGACTGTCCCTATCGGATGATACTGACTCTTCGATCAGCGACGTCAGCGACGAAGCAGACTCGATCATAAAGTCGGTCCATAAAGAGCCTGGCAGGAAGATATTGGTGCATTGTTCGGCCGCCATCTCGCGGTCTCCAACAATTGTGGTTGCCTACCTCATGAAGCATCACGGCATGAACCTATACAATGCCCTCGGCTTTGTCATCCAGGCAAGGGCATCTGTTTGCCCCAATCCTGGTTTCCTAGGCCAACTGAAGAATATGGAGCTGGAGCTCTATCCAACAGGCAGCTTGGCCCTTGAGGAACTGCCCCGGCGAAAACAGGACCGTCTGGGCTTCTTTGCAGATGCCTTGCCCCCAGCCTGTTGATACGATACGATATATCGTACGTGCTATGCACGGATTTGAAGCATGTACAAGTAAGGGTTGTGCCTATGTAATATAAAAGATGTTACAGAAGTTGAGTGGTTTGTCGGAACCAGCCAACCGCCAAGTATTTGGCCTCCTCTCCCAAGCTCCACCACAAAAAACTCCCACCTCCCTAAGCTAAGCTCTCCCTTCATCCTCTGCAAACATCCCCCCTTCGAGCACCCCGTAGACCCATCGCGACCTGTCGCTACGGACGCCACATCTAATAGGACCCTCCCGATTACCTCCATCAGTTGCGCTTGCAGAGATAGCGGGCTTCTTAGGTCTCGAATCCGCAAATACTATCAATCAAGGCGCCCCACTCGAGACCCTCACGACTTCGAAACGGTCTTCCTCATCCCTTCTTCCTCACGATACCAGGATAGCCCAAACACGTTCCTAACGTGAACCCCCGCACACCGATCTATACAACTTCCGACACGCCCTCCCTTCATTCTCGTCCACAATGGGAGAGTCAAGGTACCGGTTTATCTCTACAAGACAAGCTATGCTCGAACACCTGACTGACCCTATTTCCAATCAGACAAGAACTCATAAACTGGCTAAACGCCTTGCTGCAACTCAATCTAACGAAGGTTGAGCAATGCGGAACTGGGTATGGCTACCCTCCGATGAAGCCACCTGGATCTCATACGCTGACAACTTACCCTGCCGCAGTGCCGCATTCTGCCAGATCATGGATTCCATCTACGGTTCGTTCACCGACGCGCCTGTTACGGGTAAAACGGAGCTGATTACCGTTCTGGTCACTAGGCGACATCCCTATGTCAAGGGTCAAGTTCAATGTCAATACAGAATATGCCTATCTCCAGAATTTTAAAATTCTGACGAGTATGTCCCGGATCCCGACTTCCACCGGCAAAAGCTACTAGTCTAGCTAACGAAACCGGTCGTTGAAATACGCAGATGCTTTCGCCGCTCACGCAATTGATCGCCCCGTCGGTGTTCAGAGTTTGGTTAAATGCAAAATGCAGGACAATCTAGAGTTTTTACAATGGATGAAGCGATACTGGGATGCGAACTTCCCTGGGGGCGAGTACGATGCCGTAGCACGACGGAAGGGCCAGGGCATGGCTGCTGCCCCAAGCGGTGCCCCCCCACGCTCCGCAACAGCGCCTAAAGCACGAGGCACAACTCCTCAGGTCACTGCCCAAAGGACCAGAACCCCATTGGGTAGTGCATCTACAACCGCACTTCATGCCGAGATTGCCACGCTAAAAGAAAGCGTCGGTGGACTCGAGCGTGAGCGTGATTTTTACTTCAGCAAGTTGCGCGACATCGAACTTTTGTTGCAGGAATCTCAAGAAGCCCACCACGAAGACAAAGACGCCGTTATAAAGAAAGTCCAAGAGATTCTATACTCGACAGAGGTAAGTGCCCTTTTGGACATTAGTCAAAACCCCGAAGAATTTTCGCGATCTAACAACTTATCATTAGGACGGTTTTGAGATACCAGAGGAGGAGCAAGGCGGTCACGATGACGAAACCTTTTAATTTCATCTCCGATAAAGATTCTATTCTGTGCTCAAGAGAGTACCCCCCTCAACGCTATAAATCGTAGAATAAAATCACTTGAACCCCACCCCATACCTTCGACTCCGGAAAAGAGAATGTCTCCCAAGCCAATCCTTCTCCCAGAATGTGCTTTCTTACAAGTTATAGCTTGGCCTGCAGCGCACGTTCCAGACGTGTGGCAGACAGAAGTACCTCTACAGTAGCCTGTTGCCATTCACCAATTAACCAAATAGCACTCTCACGCTCAAAGAATTATATTAAACATCTAATAGTAAACGCAAGGTGATGCAGCCCAAACCCTCAAAAATCAAAGCCGCCACTGGAAAAGCGACTTCCATGGGAATGGCCGCCGCCACCTCCAAATCCACCAAAGGGGCTTGCGCCTGGAGCCCCTCCGAAGTGGAAACCACCCCCACCCCCTCCTAGAAATAGGAACTACGGTTAGATCTATACGATTCTCACGCTTCCTTCGATGGATGGGTACTCGAAACCACTTACCCATGGCGGCGAACAGTACACTAGGATCGATCCCTCCACCCATACCTCCGCCACCGAACATCTCGCTCGGGTCCGGTTCGATATCAAGGCCTCGGTCGTAACGATCCCGTTTGTGCATGTCCGATAGCGTTTCATATGCCTCACCAATATCTTTGAATTTGGCGTCAGCATTCGGATTGTCCGGATTCTTGTCCGGATGCCACTTAATTGCCATCTGTCGGTAGGCTTTCTTAATCTGCTGCTCTGTTGCATCTTTCTCGATGCCTAGAATCTTGTAATAGTCTTTCCGTAATGATTTTTTTAATTCGAGCTCTGCTTGCCGGATCTCTTTCGGAAGCGTGCCGTCTTGTGGATTCGAGTCATAGAGTGACTTGAGCTCTCGCACAGCTTCTTCCCATTTTCCAGCTTGACCGAGAACCTTTGCGCGCGTCCGCCTCGCTTTAGTATATGTAGGATCAAGTTTAATTGCGGCGTCACAATCCGATATCGCATCATCGTAAAACTTAAGCTATATATTGGCAAAGTTTAGTATCCCGGGCCACTGATTCATTAGCGATAAGGGAATCAATGCATACTTTTGCAAGTGTCATTGCTCGATTCTGATAAATCTTTGCGTTCGTTCCTTTGTTTTCTGGGTCGATGCCAAGGGCCTCTGAATATAATATTCTTGCATTGTCAAAATCGCCCTTCTTGAAAGCTTCATTGCCCATTTCCTTCTTCTTATCCAGCTCCTTCGCCCGTTTGAGATATACCCTTGCGTCTTTAAAGTCGGGATCACACCGTAATGCCTCTTGGAAGTGCTGAGCGGCCTTGGCGTTCTCCCCTTGTGCGTAAAGAATTCGGCCACGCATCACCAGTGCATCCGGATCTTTTGAGTTTTGCCTTAACAAGGACATCACGACATTTTGTGCCTCCCCCAGACTGTTCACGTTACCAATTTTGAGGTTCCCTTCTGCACGCATTAAGCGCCATTTTTTCGGAACTTCACAACCAATTCCCAGCATCCGTTCAGCACGGTCCAAAGCATATAGGGTCATCGAGCCGCTTCCACTTGATAGCGACGATTCCGCGCTCTGTATATGAGATAACATCTGCTGAGGAAGAGTCCTATCCGACGGTGACATCCCCTTAGGTGCTTGGCCGCCCCGAGATGACGAGTACGTGTCCAGGAGTTCGAGCGCTTCGCTAGGCCGACCCATTGAAGTTAGGATTCTTGACATCCGGAGCAGAGTTTTATCCACACCCGGCTGCAGACGATCTGCCTCTCTACAGTCGTCCAACGCCATCCGGTAGTCACCATTAGACATAAAAGCAGCTGCCCTGTTGTTGAAGTAGGTTGCATTTAGCGGGTCGGCTGAGATGGCTTTCGTATACTCCGCTATGGCGGAAGTATAATTCTTCTTTTTGAAAAAATCATTCCCAAGATCCTTACAAGCTTCAGGATTAATAGTTGCCAGTGCCCCAGGTTTGATATCGCCGGGAGCAACCCCGTTATCAACATCCATTGGTGTGGGATGGTCGACGGATGACTTATCCATGACTCTCCACAGTGAAGTAAGAGTTACCCAAAGAGCAAAATTGAAACAGCCTTTCACCCAGCTACCTTTGCAGGCCTAGGTGGGAATTACCAAAGGCAAGCCCCAGGAGAGCCGAATAAGATGGCGGGAAATGTGTGGAAATAGAGATATTCGGTAAACCACGGAGATATAAAGTTGGCTGCAGCTCGAGATCTGAAACTGGCTAGTCGCAGTTGCTTCCGGCGTTTGGCGGCTATCTCTGCCTCTGCCTCTCTCTCTCTCTCTCTCTCTTTTTTTTTTTCAACCTTGCTGCTGTGTTAAGTTCCTCAGCTTTGTGGGAGAATACCGGATCCTTTCGTGGAGGGGCGGGCTGTGGGATGGTTTTCGTCGATCGTGTGAGCTGGTAGCCGTGTAGAGCCAACGATGAAAGAAAAAGGAATCCTGGAACGATCAGGGGAAACCGTACCCTCGGCCGGTCGTATGGGTGTTGAGGCCGAAGTATCGAACTGGGTTCTTTTGGAGGTCCTTGTTTGGAGAGAAATCTAAGGTTGGAAAAATTATGGTGTTCTCCATGTAACGGCGCCATTGTGTGGGTTTGGGACAGACGAGGTTCGAGAAGCTTCCATCGGATCACCGAACAAACTTCTAAATGTACATCCAGGGTACACGTATATTAGATACTTGCGAGACAAGTAGAGGGTATGGTTTTCGAAATTTACAGAAGACTTGTCTTTCCAAGCAAAACGTATGATATAAGATTATCTGGGTATTCCAAAGAAATTAATGGTATATACAGTTGTAGAAGACTAAGTAGAAGTAGAAGAAGAGGAAGAAAGAAAAAAGAAGAAACTACCGCCAATAAGTGAAACCAATCCCAAAGGAAGCAACAACTTGAAACGAATGAGTATTAGAGCCTTTATGATGCCATGCTTTTTTTTCTTCCCTGCGCCGATAAAAACAGTAATAGAAACGATGGAAATGGAACAGAAGGTAAAGCCAGCGACGACAACGACAACACCAACACTGGAAGGTCCAACGAGAACATAAATGCAGCAGCCGTTAAAGACACGATATGATATAATCTACAAACCGAAAATAAATATGGAACGCCAAAGTAATGCTGGATCCTAGAAATTCGAGTGCAGGGGAACAAGTCTCGCCCTGGCCAGAAAATATGGGAATTAGGTTTCGTATACCCGTTCGGGTTTTGATGATTAGATGCTGTCAGAAGATCTGGCAGTTCCAGGCCGAGAGTCTCTTATTCGGCGCTTTGGGGTGCCCTTGATCTTTGGGGCCTGGTGGACATGGCATTTGTAGGCGTGTCTAAACCACGTCGTACCTTTCTTCTTGTTGCTGACCAGACTTATCCACTCATGGCATGAATGGCAGAGCCCCTCCCACACATCTGGATTGCCGTCCACGCGGCGGACATCTTGTGGCTCCATAAATGCCTGGCCGGTAGCCGCACTTATACCGTGCGTAAACGATTTATCGTACCAAAATGCGGAGTTCTTTAGAACGAGCCACCTGCCAGGTTTGCAGATACCACACCACCCTTCCCTTTTGTTACCGTGATTGCGAACCCATTTCGGGGTATACAAGTCACCTTCGAATCGAAGCTCCTGCTCATGCGGCTTCATATCGGGATCTTCGGGATTCATATCCTCCTCTGGTGGGTCCAGCTGCTCTTCAGAGAGCGCAGCATACAGATCTGGAGGGCTGCACATGTCCCCATAATGATAGTGGGGGTCGTTGTTTGACTGGAGCATGCGTAGATATGCTTGCTGTCCGGCAGGGAAAGGGTGGTCAATTTGCGACTCTAGGAGTGGGCGGGCGGGCAAGAAGGTTGGTACCCGATTGGCATGGAAGATTGCGTGGTTGTATTGAGGGTAAAGCATCCCATCCGATTCACAGTGCCCTGTCGAACATTCATTCAAAGTATGCAATATTCCCGCTTCAGACATATTAGGTCCGTTTGCTAGCTCCAGTGTCGATGCAATCGAGGTCACAAGGTTTCCATATCCACCAAAGGGGCTGCTACCTGGGAGGTTCATCCCCGTAGACCATCTCTTATTCCTGCCTTCCATAGAGTAGGGTGTGAGTCGAGAATTCTGCCTTGGTGATGGTGAAGCCTTTCCCCTACTGGGCACCCGAACGAGGTCTGTCATATTCCGAGGAGATGGGAGAGGGGATGGGTTAGTGGTTGAGGCACAAGAATGGGCGTTGAATGAGAGAGCCGTATTGTTGCTTTCTTGTGAGGACAAAATACTATCGTAAGGTATTAAGTCCGCTGATATGGATGTCGATGCATCTGAAAGTCTTCTTGACAGCGAATTTGTCAAGCTGGTACCATCGCAATCGGATACGGGTTGTGGATAGGAGAACTTTGGGTGGAGATAGATGCTTTGTGCATCGAGCTCTTCAGTTGCAGGGAAGTCAGTTATCAAAGGCTCTGGATCCACACCGCGAACGATTATTCCATCTTGCGGCGCCGGCCAAAATGCAACTACAATATATTAGCACTACGCTATTTAATTTGCATCCGATTGGGTAATGCCTACCATCGTAAGGCTGAACCGGTGGCTGGCCAGGGGTAGATGGGTTTCCATCAGCCCGAGCTTGATAACAACTAGTCGACCATAGCTGGTTGGAGCCATTATATGGGGATCCGCTCCCATTAAGGTTGAGAATAGAAGACTTGTTCAACCCTTCGTGGGGGTGTCGTTGAACCTGATGACCGGTTTGCCAATGGGCTTCTTCGGTTATCTGCTGACCTTGTTCGAAATATGATTTGTTTGGAAGGCCTCGTAAGGTAGCATTGGCATCGAAGGGACTATTCGAAGAAGTCCTGTCGTATACGCTGTTTGAGGACGAAGTGCAGTCGCTGATAGAATAGCCAACTATTAGTCAACCGAATAACTAACTAATAAATGTATAATCGACCTAGAGTAAATACTTACGAGTATGCGGAGTCATCCATCTCGAATGGAGAGTACATGGCTTCCCAAGTAGTTATATATCGTCAGGGTATATATTTATGGTATGGTATGGTATGGTATAGCAATCAAAGACTGTAATCTGATATGTCGGTATTCTGTTCGTTGGCGTGCGAGGTCGTAAAGGATATTTATGAGGTCGTTCTAGTACGTAACCGTATGTGGTGGATATAAAATCAAATTCAAAGGTGCAACGTTTGGAGAGGTATCGAAGGAAAGGAAATGAAAGAGTCTATTGGCCAATCAAGAGAGAGGAAAGTGGGAAAGTGAGAAGCAGAGAAAGAAAACTCATTAATGGCAAAAGAAGTCAAGAAGGAAAATATATCTATCCACTCGTATATATATTAAATACTGGTAGGTTGAATGGGATAATTGTAGGCGAGTTAATGAATTGAAATTGGCGAGTGGCTTTCTATATATATAGCCTTCTCGTCGAGATCTCGCAACCAGCGCCAACGAAACGGCCCCTGTAACAGGCTCCCAGAAAGGGCGGCCCTCCATGTATGTTCGTTTGTGAGTATGTATGTGTGCCCCCGGGAAAGAGAAAAAATAAAATAAAATAAAATGGAGTAATAAAACATATTCAGACCTACTTACCCTTCCTGGAGGTAGTCCAAAAGAAAAAAGGAACAAATCATAAAACTAACATACAGAAAAAGGAAATCTTTGGAGCCCGGTCTAAACCCAGGATGGTGAGAGTAAGGAGACCAGGCAGAAAAGAAAAAAAATAACCTACATAGTACAGACCGAAACCGCTTTCTTTTTTTATTTCATGACTTTGCTTGTTCTCGTTCGTTCGTCGTCGTCGTCTCGTCGTCTCGTCGTCGTCTGCCTCCAATGCAATCTGTCGAGCTGCTTCCCGCTCACCCGACCCTTTCGTTTGAGCTGCAAGGGACAGGACGTCGACAGGTACATAGTACATAGTACATACACCCACATCCAGACATCCCAGTAGTGCCAAAAGAGATCCCAAAAAAAAAAAAAAAAATTTAAATTTTTTTCGATCATCAGCGACTCCGCGCATGCAAACATCCTTTCTCCCAAGGATGGATTGGGGGATGAGGTTTGAGGTCTGGTGAGGATGGTAAAAATAGCTTTCGCCAAACTAGCTAGCCGACGACTTTGTTTCATGACGCCCAAACAAGCCAGCAACCAGGCCTCGCGTGGGCACTATCCCTGTCGTCTTCCTGATTGGGGTACACAAGTTCCCTGTTTGGGCGGCTTGCATGATGTATAACCTACATGCACTGGTCCTGCTGATGGAGGTTGAATTTTCGTTGCAACCGGGGGATTTTTCACCTTGCTAAAAAAGCATCGATTCTTTTTTAGGAAACTGTCAACCTCAAACACCATTGGTCTCGCGGGCAAGATGGGATGGGGATGGATGGGGATGGGATGGAACGGGTACAGATAAGATCAATTGCAAGGTCGTTGCATTGTTATCCCTCGTACACGTACATATTGCCCGATGCCCGGTCAGATCTGGCGAGCACGCCAAGACATGTCAAAGTTATCCGTCGTCATGCTCGTCGATAACTTCTTCCAATCCCGGCGTAGGCGCTTCCCCAACTGGTTTGCTATCAATATCAATTTCCCGGGAATTGCCCAAGATAAGACGAAGGTCAATTATCCTAGCCAACGTTGGACGGTGTCCCTGTTTTTGGTATTCTTCCAGAGCCCTCAAGCGGTTCTTCTAAAATTAAATAAAATTGAATCCAGGAATGTATCCTCACGCGCTTGGGGTCCCGGATTCTATGATTGCCAGCGCAAGCGACTTTAAACGCTGCCGGCTTACAGGTTCGCAGGGTTCTCCAGGATCACACTCACACACACACTCACTCACACTCACAACATACAGGGTCGATGTGTGCTTAATTATAGCTGTAACAACAGTTTCGGCGCCTACTGCAGTCCCCCTATGAATTTCCTATCAAAATACTTTTAACGACCGTTGCACCCACATGTTCGTCTTCCGGTTTGCGTACTCATCCAACTGTTTCTCGCTTGTTGATTACTTGTTCGACGCCTAGCTACTAGTCAAAAAGGAGCCAAGTCGTTAGCTGCCGTGGATCAGTATACCGGTGGGCCCCTGTCCGCGGCAGCCTGCGTGCGCGAGTCATTTGGGCAAGCTCTCTTTTCAAGCACCGTATCTTTCCATGATCACACTGCAATGTACACTCTCCGGGTTTCATAAGGCTACGATAACTGTCAACACCTCCCCTATTCGGCAGCCCAGCTGTGGTTTACAATCAACCGCACCAGATATATACCCTTCCCTACTCATCCCCATAAACGGGGCCAGAAACTCTGATTTGCGACTTAAAATTTATAGAATTTGAATGCCTAAATAGTAGCTAAATCATGTATCCGGGTGCTTATATGCATACAACGCCGATCTATATATCTACGAAATCGAGTACCATATGCGACACTCTCACGCTTGAGTGTGAATTTTCGACATAGCCTGGCGTGGTAAACTGTTAGGGTACAGGTGACAAACGACTTATCACTAGCCGTCGTTGTTTTCGTTCACCCGATCAACGGTCACCTTAGCTTCACAGCTGCGACAGTAAGCATCGAGATATGCCGACTTGTCACCTTGAATCCGATCCTCAAACAAAGTTGAATTTCGAAGGGCATTTTTCGCCTGGCGACACCTTGATCGCTCTTTCCATACCCAAATTTCCCACTCACTCATAAGAACGGATTTCTCGAGGCTATTGATCAAGGACAACGTGACAAGTATGTCATGCCGATACATGCCAAGCCTTCTCCTTGCTAATTCGAGCTTCCTTGGGAATGCGAATTGATGTTGATAATCCGTTTCTGTGTCATCTGCGAACGCATGAACGCTGAGGAACTTCTGGAAACTGGTTGGTACGGCGCGTTAGCTTAATGTACCAATAATATTATAACTCATGAAGATAGGTGCCTTGTCTTACCACTGTCCGTTATTTGCATGAAAAAGCGGTGCATTGAAATTCGTGGCCAGTTCTAATTCCTGAAGTGTGATAGAGCGTTTCATGGTACTGGAAGGAACAACTCCAATGCTCTCGACATATGAGAGGGCTGCTCTGTTGTGCCATAGTTCCTTCATCGTCCCGACTGATACCACGAAGTTCAAAAGGACAGAGATTCCCAACACACCCAACAAAATCAAGTTAATCCTCAGGAATCGGAAAACCCCGGTGGATGCAAGCAAAAGCCCCTGTATCAGAGTACCGGTACACTTGTAGGCCAATGCTGTTAAATCGCGAACAATAAACCTATAGTAGGTTGCTTCCGGCATTACCGATGATGGTGGTGCATACGGAATCACTTTGGGCGTTTCTGAATTTGTCAAGTTGCGATTTATGGTTACCTGACCATACTGGCTTGTGATCCTGAATAATTTGACACCCATTCCAAGTACATTGACTTCGTTGGAGAGGATAGATGCTAGGTCTTGCGCATCTTCCTGTAGAATTCGCCATGCACTGTTGCTGATAGCGTCTGTAGTCAAGTTAGACCCGGGGTATGAAGCCAATCCGACTAATGTTAAGGGGCTTACCCTTCCAAATAAGCGGCCCCTTAAGCCACTTAAGGTTTATCCAGAGCGAAATGTTGGAGCTTGATTTGGATATTTGAGTGATGACGATGGTGGTTTCTAAGGTAAGAGCTTTCCCTGAAGGTACCATCCATGGGCGTTTTTCGTCAAGAACAATATAATATCGGTTATCCTCCAAAGCCTGTATGGTTTGCACGTCGCTCAGACCGGATCCTTTACAAAAGTTAGTGTGAAAAATGGGCATCAGTGAATGACCGTTATCGCAAAATGGGAATAACCAACCATGTTTATTTGTGTAGTGAAGTGTCCTTCCGCCAACACTATCCCCGCTCCCCATCCAGGGACTAATTATAAGCTCTGTGAATACCCGAGTTAGTTGATGTGGCAACTTTAGCACTCATACAAGTGAAGTAAATTTACCGGAGGACCGTCGCTTTGAGTACAGAGAGTGGAAAAGCTTTGATTTGTCGCCAAAAATCAGACAAAACAAAGATTTCGCCGAGATCGGGAATGTTTGGTTGAAGGTATTGACTGTATTTGCCGGCGGGACAAATGTGAATGGTGATGCCGCTAGGCTTTGTTTTTGGTTTTCATTGGCTTGAATTCCGGTCACCTGCTCCACGAGTTGGCTGGGCTTTATAGTTAACTTCTATTCCTGAGAGTGGGCTGTACTGACAACAGTGGAGCTTACCGCATCGACAGATGCTTATGCGACATCTGACTCGTTTTTAGGGACGTATCCTCCAGACCTTCTGCCAAACTGATCTCTTCCCAACTATCACTGGTTGGGCTTTGTTGAGGCTCATTTTCCATCTGGGTAAGGTCGTCCATAACCTCATATAGAGACGGCTGTTTTTCCGTTCCTGTGAGGTTTACGAGATACCGAAGCCGCCTCTGTAGGACCCAGATGGGCTCTAAAAATGTAGTGACTGCGATGTCTTCATCCGAAAGAGGTCCTAGCTCTTCCACTTCCTTTAGATGTAGGCGGAGCAAGTCGCTAGCCTTACCCGGGGTGACCTGGACGTCGGTTATAAACTGAAGTCGGATCTGGTTAACAAGGACCAGGCCTAGGTAATGTGAGTAAAAGTACATTGCGGCAGATGTGACAAATGCTCTTCCTGGGAACTCTTGCGCATCATTTGGCTTCCACGTGGCACGAAAAACAAGTAAAACGATTTCTTCCCGTGGAACATCGGAAAACAAAATCCGGAACTGCGCATCGTGCTGGCGGAGTTCATCCGGATAGTTTGTTGGATAATAATCAGCTTTGGGGGGGAATGGGGGTTGCGGCATGGCAGAAACCTGTGAGTCTAGATCTAGTGAAACGGCTTTACGGTGGCCATGAATAAACCCACTAGTATCGACAGAAGGTGGCGCGGGAGATAATGAATTGGGCTCTGACTGTTTACCAATAGTGTCATCGTATCTGCTAGAAAGTCCCCAGTTCTGCACCCATTAGGTCAGAATTACACTAGTTATCAAAGAAGCCGAAGCAGTCCACTCCGGGGGGACTTACTGATGTACCCCAAGAGTTCGCCATGAGCCCGCCAGGGAGAGTCGCCGCACGATCAGAGATAGTGGAAGCCACGAGGGCTTGTTTAGAGAGGCTTGTCGACATTGGCAAATTTACAAGGGTTTTCGGAGCCAGCGACAATGAGATGCGCCCATCCGAGACAGTGGACCCTTTAGATAAAGCCGTCGGGGCTGCCGACGACATCGTATAACCGGAGGTAGCCTGCGGCAGAGTGTTGAGAGGTATTGCTCCATGACTTGCTGATATGAGGGCTTGTATACCACCGCCGGGCATTGACTTCCGGTCGCCGCCGGGTACCTGGCTAGGATTGAGCCCTGTAGTTTTGCGGGTTGGGATATCAAGTATCTGTCCCAGCCTCGAGGCTTGGGGGCTTGAAGTAATGTCGTCGCTAGACATGAGGGCTCGTTTACCCATGTCAGCACTGGCGCGGGAAGCCGGTTCAAGGCTTGAAATACTAAGGCCACCAGATTTCTCTGGTTCATCTGGTCGCAGCATTTGGGCTGATGCGAACTCAGCACTCGGGGGCGAAATAGCAAACGCGGACGCTGTTGCCGTCGTTCCCGAAGAAGTCAGGACCGCTGCCCGCTTTGCAGCTTCGAAGACATTGAGCCAAGTGCTTAGCTCCTGTTGCGTTTCCGCTTGGAGTAGAATACTGTTACTAAATTAGAGAATAGCAAAATGTCAGTGGCATTTCGTTGTTGGTGGAATCAAGAGGTAGGGGTACTCTTTAGTTTTGATTTCGAAGCAAAATCTACGGTCTTCTTGGAAGGCTGGTTTCACATTGCAGAGAAGCAGGCCAATCTATTAGTTAAGGGCGTGTTAATAGCTAATAGTAAGGAAGCGTTAAGATTTTGGGTGGACAGACCTTTTCAGTCTCTTCGACTCCACTGCCTTTTGCGCCTTGTCCTTGGAGTACAAGGGAGCCGAAGATTCCGTCTTTGACAAAACACCAGCGCCGAACCCATGTGCTACGGGCGCCCTGTTTGCCGGTAGTAGATCGAATAAAAAGCCAACCTTGTTTCTCAATGACCTCACTATCTTTTGAAGCCGGCGCGGCCGATTCTTTCCCTCTTGTAGTTAAAAAGGGGACAGTGCTATTCGAATAGTCATCTAGTTCCCTTGAAGGCTTTGTTACATGCCTTGCCTGCTCTTCCATATCTTTGCGAGCCAGTGCGAGCTCTTGTTTGAAGATTTTGGCCGAATTTTCCATTGCATCACTCCAGCTTCTGATCCTATCCATTGTAGATTCATAGCGGTCAACCCCCAGCGAAAATCCCTTTCTATGCCGGACTTGCTCCCTCCATAAGTCCGTAGTTACTCGTGTGATAACCCTATCAAGTCCAGCACGTAATTCGGGGGCCTTGACACAAAAGTCGAAAGAGGCGCGGATATATGTTTTCCGACTTTCGTGCAACTGAAAGGCGTCTTCCCGAAGTGCAGAGGCTTCTTTACCTTTTGACTGTCCCGCATATCTTTGAAGAAGCACATCATATCGTTGTTGGGAGGTTTCGAAGACGCGCTTGCATTCTTTGAACTGCCGAACATCATTTCTCAGGAATTCGGATAAAGGCTCGATCATCTGAGGCTGCATCCTTCTGGAGTATGCGATTGCGATGCTCCAGAAATCCCTTCCCGCTTCGGCCAGGAGCTCAATTGCAAGAAGGGAATAGTCATGATCGAGAATCGATTCGGAAATGAGCGACGGTATGGACTGGGAAAATGTTGCTGCAAGGGCTTCTTCCAGACCTGTGGTTACAAGACGTTAGGGTTGGGGTTTGCGAGATGCAAGAAGCGAATCTTCCAGGTAAAGGGGGTGAATAGTGGCCCTCTTCCAAGTGCATACCTCCTATTTCTTGAACAACCTTCAGCATGCTCCGGATGTATCCCTCCAGCCATTTCTCCACTGTATCGACCTGTTCGCAGAAGTGTACGACATTTGCACGGAATGTTGGAGAATCGAGGGCAGATTCTTTGAGGTTGACCGGGCTGCCAATAATCGAGGGATGCGTAGTGACGATTAGAAAGGAGGTTGCTTTTGTACCCGATCGAAACAAGTGTAGTGAAGACCTACATTAATGAAAGCGGTATCGCCATATCGTCATCAGGGTACCCTTATTTCAAGTACATGCTAGCGTATGGATGTTGAGTTGGGTTGCTGCTGCGTCGACCAACGTTCCGTAGGGGGTTGATTACTTAAGTACTTACTTAAGTAAGTAAGCAAGCAGATATCGGATGATGAGAGTGGGATATGGGCGTGAGTGGTGAGTGGTTGAGTAGTCAACGTTCGAGAGAATGGGCAGGAGTCCAGCTTAAGTGGCATCCAGAATGGGATTTCGGTTCGGGATGCACATTGTTAGGCGAGTTATCCTTGTCCCTGCCCTTGGTAATTATAACTAACCAGAGCAGAGCTACAGAGGTCTCGTAGTCAAACATCGATATCATCACATCTCGCATCCTCAATCTCCATGATCACAAGTACCTAAGTACTTAAGGGGATATTTTGAGTACACAGTAGGAGCTGATATTGTACCGCACAAAGATATCGAGAAATCATCAGCCTATTCGATCATCATCGTCATGTTTGAGCCGGAGATTTACATTGCTTCCTACGGTACCGAGGCGCTCCCAAAGCCTCACACGATTTACAACGTCAGCGTCAGACTACCCCTTCGCTCCTCTTCACTCAAGAAAAGATATTCGGATTTCGATGAACTTCACAGGGCCCTCATTTCGTCGGTGGGCGCACCACCTCCGATACCCCTTCCCCCTAAATCTTACTTAAAATCCACAGTATCAAACAACGAGTTCGCTGAGGAGAGACGGCGGAACTTGGAGGAATATCTTCATGCCATACAAAATGACAAAGATTCAAGATGGAGGGAGTCGCCGCCTTGGAGACAGTTCTTGAACCTACCTTCATCTACCTCCAACTACGAAGCCTCGTCCGCTAGCCTAACCTCTCACCTCAGCTCGATTTCCAACCATTCGCTGACGGATCCGATACTCTGGCTAGATGCACACCGAGAAATGAAAACATTCCTACAGGATGCGAGATCGGAGATCTCGAGAAGGGACCAGGCCACGTCCGTCGCGGATCAACATGACGCATCAGCAGCCGCTAAGAAGGTTCTTGTTAAAGTATCTGGCTTGCTGGATAACTTGGAGAAGGGCTTGATGTCGCAAACCAAAGCCACAGGCAATAACATTCTCGGGGACGGTGAAATTAGGCGCCGTAAAGATTTGTTGGCTTCCGGCCTAAAAGAACGCAATGCCCTTGAAGCCCTTGCAAATAGTCTGTCAGCAAACAAGCTCCAAGGTGGTAGTAAAGTTCTACCTGACGTGACAGTCACGAAGGAAGCACTAGCCGCTGCTGCGGGAAACATGCGGGGGAGATCTGCGGGGAGGATCCTGGGCGCCCCTGTTCCCGAAACCGATCGCACCAGACAATTAGATAATACCGGTGTCTTGCAGTTACAACAAGAGATCATGAAGTCTCAAGACGAAGACCTCGAGGCCTTGCTTAAAATGGTTGGCCGGCAGAAACAAGTAGGGGTCGAAATTGGTCGGGAACTGGATGAGCAAAATCAATTGCTGGATTCACTTGGTGTTGATGTGGAAAGGTACTGCATATACCATTGCTTGAGGAAAGATATCAGGTTTACTAACTATCATTACGCAGGGTGAATGATAAAATCAGAGTTGTGAAGAAAAGGGTTAAAAACATAAGTTAGGGAGTGTAACAAGACACGGAGCGCATATTACGATATGCACCAGGCGCAGGAGCACAGAGTGTAGAGAAACAGGTACCCGCCTCGCAAATCGCATAGCAGTTAAACCCTCCTGGGGTGGGAGGGCTAACGGGGCAGCTTAGGAGGCGTTATACATTCGTGAATGTGCAGGATGGATCCCTAGCTAGCGGGGTACTGTTGGGAGCTCGTGCAAAGGGCAGAGGCGCCCATCCTATCTGTGGCGTGAAGACGTCGCATGATTTTACCTCCCCACCTTACGTTTTTTTCTCCCGATTTTTTGGCTTGATTCCCTTTTCGAATTTGGATTATCCCGACAGAGGGGACAGTACCATTTCACTGTTTTAGGAGGCTCCGCCGCCAGCTGGACACACTCCATATGAAACCACTCCTTAGGACACTGCCAGCAAGTTAGCGATGCGTTATTTTATGATAAACTTGTTTTGAGCAAATCATACATCTTCGTTATCACACCCAACCATTGTACCAAAACTGATTCTATTACAAAGACAATATGTCGGCTCGTTAGGGTCTATCGGCATATCGTCGCCGTCATCCCCTATAAACCGTTAGCTTGTAGAATAGCCATCAACTGATACTTTATGGTCATACCGTATTCCCCATTTTGATTCGAGGCATCGTCCTCTGACGACTTTCGTAGCTTCCGGACGCTCTGAGGCTGGCGACCGTCTAGCTTTTCTCCCGATCTACTGGTATCGGTCTGGGAAATATGCCGTTTTGAGGCAGGGTCGGGTTTTGTTTTGTGGGGAGAAGTTGTACCAGCGCCAATGGGTTCACTCTGGGGCTGATTGCCGTTCTGAATAGAAGCTCGTCTGATACTCGACCTCTGCCGGACTGATCCTTCCGCCTCATGAAAGTCAGTGGAGTCGGGATTATTATGGAAACCTTCCGGGTCTTGAGCTGCAGCTGCAGCTGCCGCCTCCGCCTTCTCCCTCTCTCTCTTTGCGCGCTTCATAACATTTAATCGCATTCCCTTGTTATCTTGGCTTCTTTTGAGAGCCCCGATCGCTATACCACTGGTCAGGCCGTCTCCTCCCTCAAGCACCTTTTCGACATCCGCTCTGTTCTGACCAGTCCTCCGGGCCCATTTTCGAAACCCTCTTACGCCCCGCCCCAGCATCTCGAGCTGCTTAAGCATCATGGCGTCAGATGGCTGCCAGGATGAATTTTTCTTCATCCGCTTCCTCAAGACTGCAAGCTCCAAAGGTTGGAGCTCGAACCAGGGGAGCCGGCGGCCATCCTCACTGAAACAGTGTGTAAGAGAAGACTTTCGATCTGCTTCGGAAACCACCGCTCGTGGATTTGGTGGGTCATCCCAATCAGATTCACTGCTAGACTCAAGTACCGCCGGTTGGGAGCTGTGTCCGTAGGCTGAAGTGACCTTAGAGCCGCTAGCTTTGCGCGTACTAGCCTTCTCATCGACCAGGCGTGTCGTAGACTTTTTTCTCGATGTTGTAGAATTTCTCACAGTGCTATTCGGTGTGCGGGGGTTCGTATGGCGGGCTAACGAGGGTAATGATGCTCGACGTTGGCCATCCAGCCTCAGAGTGATACGCATTTGAGCGTCGCCCTGATAGGAAGACCTCCTATCCCGGCCAGATTCTGGTGCCAAAACCTGTCTCGGCACTACGTTGATTTTTTGAAGACGGCGTATGATATCGGATAGTCGGTTAAAGTGTCTATCGACCTGATAGCATCCGTCCGAGATCAATACAAATTAGCCTTGCCAGTAACACGAAGCCCAAAGGGGAGCTTCCACACCGTTTCATAAAGTCTGATTGCCTCGGCGACACTTTCTTCCCGGTCTACAAGACCGGAATTTAAGGGATTAGCGATCCCTTTGCGGAGATCCCGGAGACGTCCTGTAAGAGCTGCCTCTGTGTTCGGCGCGGAGGGCGCACTCCCTTCCGCAAGAGCGCAGTATTCAGTGGCAACTTCGTGGACGGCAGCAGCGCAGACCCCATAGTCGCAGTCGAGTTTGTGGATGAGGCTAAGAGATCGCGCGATGTCGCAGTGAAGATATTCGGTGTCTGTGCGATATTAGGAGGGTCGGTCAAAATGTTTATACGGTATAGGGACTTACAATCAATATACTCCGAGACCACGGAATGGGCGTCAGGATTGCTCCCGGAGGATGGTAACGTTGGCGAAAACCGGGAGTCCATTGATTGCTTGCAGTGATGGGTAGCTTCTGTTCTGAGGGGTGGTGGGTAGGCGGTAGGTAGCGTGAGAGATGGCGTTGGCTCTGGTTTGACGCGAACTGGGGCAGGCCTTGGTGGTGTTTCAACACCGCGTTTACTGGAGCTAGCCTTGTGATATTATATATAACCGAGCTTCACCCCACCGCCGCCAGCTCGATACTATATAGAGCTAGAGCTAGAGCTAGAGCTAGAGGTCTGCTGTTAATTAAAATGCGACCGGTCCCGGTTTCGCCGAAGAAACGATGCACGATGAGGCCATGAGGTACCAAAGTAGCAGGCAAATATCATATGTATGTACGCGGTACAGCTGAGGCAGGCTGCACAATCCAACTCTTTATTAAGTAGCCTTTATGCATTGTAGGCACTCTTTGCATGTTGTTATATATTACCTGTCCCCCACCGCTAACCTTACCCTTCCATCCAGGACAGGTATTCCATGTTACAACTCTCATAGACACGACATCACAACCATGAGCACTCCCAACACCACGCAGTATTGCTTGCTGAAGACTGTCCGACGGTGGCCCTACATCAAGACACCAAAAACAAGCCAGGCGGTCTTGAAGCGGTTCTTCGATAAAGAACCTTTTTTTAACCGGACTTGGGATATGTACGTTAGCAGCCTACCTCTGCTCCTCAACCACAAACTTACACAGCCACGATTAGCTACGTCGTGGAGTCTTCCCCCGGCGGGAGCGATATAGGCGGGGTAGTAGTTCCCTTCGAACAAGTGAAAGCTTTCTTCAAGCAAACAGAGACAGAAACGGCAGTGGGGTTGCGTATAAATGATCGGGAGTTGGTTCTAGACCTCGGCTCTTCGACCGACTATGTTGTCCGCCTCGTTGGCATATCGACGAGCTGGAACGATTACGAAAAATTATGCGTGTCCCCTACGACTCGGACATGTGGAGGTGCTAGTGCTAGCACCAGCGCCCCTGGCAAAGGCCCTAAACAAAACAAGGGTGCTAAATCGGACAAGAAACGGCAGGCACAGATACAAAACAGACGCGATATGCTGAATTCCGCGGTCGAGATATTTAGCAATGGTCGGGATTACACATACTTCTCAATAGATATCGAAAGCTGGGAGAAGAATCACGACATTATCACAGAAGTTGGACTAACAAAGTACCTCCCGGGGGCGAGAGACGAGTCGGGTAAACAAACTGGCGACATCGTCAGCGATCACATCATTGTCAAAGAACATCGCCGCTATAAAAACGGCGATTACGTTGCGGATGCATCCGGTAACTTCGAATTCGGAAATTCCAGGCAGGTTCCCCTCGCAGTTATAAAGGCTACCATCGCGATGTTTATGGATGTACCAGAAAACCATCAGCGTATCCTTGTTGGACACGACATAAACGCGGATATCGAATACCTAAGGAAGTTGGGATACGACGACGAACTGAAGGATTTCGCAATGATACTCGATACGGTCGAGATATGGAAGGCTGTCGCCGATACCTTTGACGGGATTAGCTTAAGTAGGTTATGCCGCGAACTAGACATTTCGGCATGGAATTTACACAATGCCGGTAAGTAATACAGTTCTGATATCACCTTGAAATTGTTAAATGTGGGAGCTAAGTTTTTTTTTTTTTTTTGGTTTCAGGGAATGATGCCCGATACACGATGGAAGCATTTATAGCGATGATTTCGCGGACTGCACCGTCTTGCTGAGAGATGTTACTGACAAGGGGTGTTTCAAGGCGTGCGGGGGAATGGGGATGAAAACTATACCACCGATACTAGGATACTCGTTAGAAACGAAGGAAATACATTTTGGATTGCGCAGACATCGTGCATCATATCAGCAACATGAGGCTCACCCTGCGTTGCGTGTGGTATTTTGGAAAATAAATAAACATTTCCAAATAAAGCTAGCTCGTGATCGCCACCTGCCAAAATAGGCAATTTGAGTAAAAAAGCACAGAAAACAAAGCTGCCTTTTATTTCTTCCAATCATCGAAAAAACTCATCCACCTCACTCCACATCATCATCCATCACCTCTCCACCGCCGCCGTCATCGCCGATTTCTCTCTTCCGCCTCCCCCAAACTCATACTTCCCGTTCTCCATCTCCTCCTCCTCCCCCCTTCTACCCTCCTCGTCCTCCCACCCAAACCCCCACCCTGTGAGTCCTCATCGTCAACCACACCCGAAGGTCCAGGCAACTCAACCATCCTCCTCAGAAGGTATGTCTTAGGTTCTCTATTCGCCCTTTCCTGTGAACCTTGGGGCGGAAGCCTGTTTAAACGCTTGTATCCGTTTCCCTGTGCCATTTAAATCACACCTGCAACCCTCCTTTCCTCGCGAGCCCCCTACCGCACACCGCTGAGGAGAGAGATAAGGCGGAGCTAACCTACAGCCATCTATGCTCTAGATCGCTCGAGACCCGAACAGGAGCGTAATAGCCAACTCGCCTTCTGTAGCACATCCTCTCCAAGGTCCGTCTATACCCCCTCCTAAGCTTCAGCAGCGCCAAATCACCCGAGCTTAGTCCAAGCTAAGGCTGTTTTGATTTCCTTGTTCCTAGAACACTCTAGGACGATTCCCCAGACTGTCTTGCTAGACCCTCATCGTATTCCCATCACCTCTACGCACCCTCGTCATCAAGCTCGTAACTGTTAAAGTATCGAGCTAAGCACTCTACTCAGACTCACCAAGGTAGGCTCATAAACCAAACACGGTCACATTCTCTTCAATTGTTACAGTAACACTGCAGGCCGAAACAACCTGCAACCCTCCATGATAACAATCTTTTATTCCTCTCCAGTCCGCAAGCTTCTTCATAAAATCACACCAACTGATATTCTCATTTCCAGGAAATTCTTATCGCGATAACCACCACAGCAATGTCGGGCGAGGACAAAACCGCTGCTGCGGAAGTCTCCAACATCTCTAACAAGCTTCAAAACTTGTCAGTCAATGATGGACAGGACCGGGAAGGCGAAACCGGAGAACCCCCGCGAACCGACGAGGAATACGCCCAATCCCCTCTAACGCTTCGAGCTATCGTCTCTTCAAAGGAGGCTGGCGTCATCATCGGGAAAGCAGGCAAAAACGTCGCGGACCTTAGAGACGAAACCGGAGTTAAGGCTGGCGTCTCCAAGGTCGTTCCTGGTGTCCACGATCGCGTCTTGACTGTCACAGGCAATCTAGATGGGGTCGCGAAGGCCTACGCGATGGTTGCTCAGACCCTTGTCGATAGTCCACCAGGCGCAATTCCCACTACTCCAATGGGAACCCATCGTAAGCCAATAAACCCCAAGTTAAATCGCACTCCATGTCAGGATCTAATGCCTTGCGAACTCTCCAGCAGTCCGATTGCTTATATCCCACAACCAGATGGGCACAATCATTGGTCGCCAGGGCTTGAAAATTAAACATATCCAGGACGTTTCGGGTGTCCGTATGGTCGCGCAAAAGGAAATGCTGCCACAGTCCACCGAGCGGATTGTTGAGGTCCAAGGATCGGCTGACGGGATCCGACAGGCAGTTTGGGAAATCGGAAAATGTCTCGTCGATGATTGGCAACGAGGGACCGGCACAATTCTCTACAACCCTGCCGTTCGATCCAACACCACCCATGGCACAGGCTCCAGCCCATCGGTCATTTCTAACGGCGGGGCTGGCACCTCTACTTCGACCGATAGGTTTACTAGTGACCGACCAAACCGTGGGCCAGTACGCACTGGTAATGGAACGGACTTTTCAGAACCCTCGCCGTCCTTCCCAAGGCGAGGCCACTCTGATTCCACTTCACGGACATCGGCACAAGCCTCAAATACCGAAAATGGGGAGGAACTTCAAACCCAAAATATCAGCATCCCTGCGGATATGGTTGGCTGTATAATTGGGCGAGGTGGTAGCAAAATCTCGGAAATTCGTAAGAGCTCTGGCGCCAGAATCAGCATTGCGAAGGCTCCACACGACGATACCGGTGAAAGAATGTTCACCATTACCGGAAGCCCACAAAGCAATGAGAAGGCGTTGTACCTCCTCTACGAAAACCTCGAGGCGGAGAAAATGCGTCGATCGCAAGGCAGCGGCCAGGACTAGAGGATCCTGGATGTTCTTTCTTCCCGATTTCGCTGCCGTATCTTCGCTCCCGACTACCTCTCAAATCATTTTCATGAAACCCATCAACAGTATTAATTACTCTTCTCGCAGATTTTGAAAAGAAACGCCTTTGAAGTGGAATCGACCGGTATTCTTCACCCACCGGTTGAAGGCCCTTTCAACCAATTCTACCTTAGTTTTCCCCTTCCTTCTCCTCCCCCCTCCTTTCCGCTTATCACTTGTTTGTCTCAACTGCACATGCTATATCTTTGATGGACAGACGACCTCCCTGTATGGTTGCCCTTTTGGCTATGGGTACACACTCTGTTGCTAGAGAGAGCGCTCCCAGGACGCGAGCACACGCTTATCCTACTCTTAAGCTTTAACACCTGGTATCCAAATTTTTCAAGGTTGCTTCGCTTTCATGTGAAATACTTGTTTCATTCTTCGTGGGTTTTTTGAGAGAATCACTCATTCGAAATCTTACGATGACTTAATTCAAAGGGTTCTACGGGAAATAATATGGAGTTTCGAGGGTTTTGCATGAATTTGTTTTTTTCTTTTATATTATTTTTTCGTTCCACCTAGGGAGTTAGAACAACCTTGTAATCCAGAGTAAAATTAAGAAGCAAAATAACGCTGAAATTCCGTACCAGCTAGACCGTTGATCCTAATACATCCTCCCAAAATAGTCAACTTGCAGTGTTTGCTCTTACCTGCCATAGTATAACTTGTTGCTTTCTTCGGTCGTAATAGTCGAACGGCTGTCCTCACTCGGAAGTACCAGACCCAGCTTGTCCTTCCTCACCCTGGACCAGAAATCTCTTCGGTCCGCTTCAGTGAATGATTTCAGTTCCCTTATGAAGGCGTCATAGAATTCGAAAACTTCGAAAGTTATACAATCCTCCCTTAAAACCCTCAGACACTCAATGGCCCTACCATATTGTAGGTCCGCCACGCTATGGCGAATTGTGTCTTTAATGATGTCGCCCATTTGCCGCACCAAGGGCTCAATATCCTCTCTCTGCTCTACCGATGCTATCATCTGTCTGAATTCTGGGACTGGATTGCTTTTATCAATCCGTCGAGATTTGGTCCGTTCCTCCAAAAGCTTGCTCACATCAAGGCCAGACAATGGCTTGTCCCTCCCAACCTTCTTTCCCTTGGCTTTTGTGGGAACTGGGCAAACGTCGGCAGCTTGTCTTAGTCGAACAAGGTCCTCCTCAGGGTCCAAGTCCGAGGGGGGGTTCGAGTAGGTTAGGAGAACCGGGCTAATATCGGGCAGACCACTGTCATCAGGTGCAATCGCCCGGGCGCGAATAACCTGCTGTATCCTATGGAGGACTGGTGAGAAAACATCTTCGGGTTGGGCAAATGGAAGCAAAGGGTCATTCAAGCCTTCGAGGTTCATGAGATCCATCGAATCAACGTAGTCGTTCATCGCCTCTTGCAGCTCTTCCGTTGGTATGAGTCTGTGTTTATCAAGAACCTTTCCGGTAATTGTTTTGACAGTATCAAGCGGCGCGAACTTGTATTGCCTCATGTCCTCCGCGAATGGGAGCTGGACCTCTACCAAACACTCGAATTCGGGCTCGATAATTGGTGCCATTGCAACCATAACCGGAGGTTTATCATCTTTTGTGACGAGTCTTCCGATAGCCAAAGAATCCAATTCATAAAGAGCATGTATGAACGAAGATAATGCCATAATCGCTTCATCATTGGCTTTAGAGGCAACAATAATGTTACAATTCGAGAGACAGATTGGTCGTTCGAACCCGGATTTCAGTATAAACCCAACAATCTTGAGGCCCGCCTCCGTATTGAATTTCACGATCTCCTGGTCTTCCGCACTAATGGGCACAATTGTCCGGCCGTAAAGATAGCCTTTCGCCATGTCCTCCCGATCAATATCAATGGCCTTCCCCGGTGCATCCTCGTCTTCCACCTGAAAGGTCCTCGTATTCCGGATCTTCTGGAGACTATCGTTTGTCTGGTCCTGTTCAGCGGACAATGCAAAACTAGAGGCGGTAGGCGGTTTTGCAACCATTGTACGAGGAAAGCGCTCCACATCAATCAAAAGTGTAGACCGCGGATTGATAGACTCGTTTCCAATCGACAGGCGACCCCGAAAGGAATGAACAGGCCTGGTTTTTTTTGTCCGAGGACGCTGGATCTCCTCTATAGCCTCAGCTATTGTCCCATACATGCCATCGCACCGATCGCATAACTGCTTCAGAGCAGTTTCGTTTTCGGCCTTCGCCGGATCCTTATTTCTTTCTTCAAACCCAAACTCCGCATCATCGAAGTCGACTCCGAGGACGGTGAGGTTAATCTTATGCTCGTTAATTTGTTCGATGATGTCGCTGATTCCATCAAAGTCGAAAGTTCCAGTTCCATTCGTTAGAAGGACGATATTTCGAATGTATTTCAACTTCTTGCAATATTTCTCGATGATATCGAGGGCGACGACCAGGGCAGAAACGCCATCTCCTTGATCGGTTCTGCTCGGTTCCAGTAATTTCTTCAACCCGCGTATATGTGGCATTAGAAATTGGCTCATGGGATTTAACACGCTGATGTTCGCGTAGTTATCGTCATTCTGAACGAGGCTATTATCGCTGCCATCCGTTCGAAACCCTACAACCGCAATCGTATCTGTCTTACGACCATTCGATACTGTCGTGGTAATCCGATCCCATATGTATTTCAGGACATATTCAAGATCGGTTTCGGATCTATTGGCATTGTGGGTGCCCATGGAAGATCCCAGGTCGATGATGTAGACCGTAGCCTGCTTGTCGGCCATGGCTATAACGTGGTGTAACGAAATTGTGCGTCCGCCGCAGGTCTTTTTCAGATTTTCGGTAGCTGGCTAGTTTCGTGGAAGGCTTGGGAATGCTAAAGGTGATATAAAAGTTGATGGGCGAAGCATGTATCCTGGGTATGGCGTGGCTTTGCTCAACAACGATGACGCGAAATGTTCAACGCCATGTCACGTGATTACAACGATACATTGTCTGAGCGAATAGCAATTGTGCCTTCGTCATAAGGCCATTCCAGAATATTCTAATCGAGAAACGATCTCACCCACCTAACCCAACCGGCGGAGTATGCGCCGGGCTGTATATCTCAAGATAAGATCCCTCTATCTCGAGTTAAAATGTTTTGATAATTGCTAGTATCCTACGTGGAACGGTATGGATGTTATGGATCGTATTCATGATGATAAAGATAAGTTAACAGTCTTGAATTTTTATATGAAATAAAGAGTATTAAGCCTTAGTATTAAACGCTGACCAGCTAATTAATAGAAATACAATAATTATATAATGTCAGAATATCATATACAATATCAGGAAAAAAATGTCATACAACAAAGCAGTCTTAATAGGCCTCGACATAGACTGGATTTCATTTAAGCAGAACCCAAACCTAACATTGTGGGCTCTGTTATTTAAGTTACAGACTAGGTTTGGGCTTTTTTTAAAATTTAATTTAAACTCTAAGTTATTGTTACGGCCCAGCCATATTCCATCCCAATATGGAAATATCTTGGTATAACAAATATGTTTCCTATTTTATTATCTTTTTATCTTATAAAATTATTTAAATTATAATTTTTTAGAATCCTGTTTATTAGGATTATTAACTTATTTTTCTACATTTATATTTATTTTTTGGAAATATTTTTTATTTTGGATATGATGGTTCAATATTTATACCATTGGATTATCTGCATAATTTGTTGTAATATAAGTTTTAATATAAATTTATATGATCTAATGATCATATAAGTTTGTATGATTTAATAATTATATAGGTTTATATGGTTTAATAATTATACTATATTAATATATCATCTTACTTGTATAAAGCTTTATTATGTATATAAGAATTTTTAAATAATAATAATTTGTAATTTAATTTAAAATTTTATTAATTAATTTATTTAATTATTTATTTAATATATTTAAATATTTAAAAATATTTTTATTTTTATATACTATTATATTTTTATATTACTTATTTATTTATTTATAAATACATATATTTCCCCTTTAAGATTTAAATAATTAAATAAAGAGAATAGTTTAAACAAAATAAACTAGTTGTTTTAAAAAATCTTATAAAAAAAATTTAAAATAAGTATAACACTTTAACCAATCTAATTTTTAAAAACAAAAAAAATACATATATATAAAAAACAATTCAAACTATATAAAAAAAGTGTTATAAAAATAAAAGAGAAATATTTTTATAAAAAAAAAGATTAATTTCAAAAAAAAAATAAGATTGTAATAATATAATAATTTTATAAAAACAAATAAACAACAACTTAGAATATTTATTATTATACAAATATCCAAACAATAATAATAATATTAAATTATATTATTTTAAAAATATTACGAAGGCTTGTCAAAAAAGTAACGCTCCATTTGTTATTTAATTACATATTGTTATGTGTGGGGCCCGGTAGCGCTATCACCGCTACCAGAGGGTAAAAAGAAAACCCGGGATGGGTATAAAGAAAAAACTTGGGATATTAAAATAATATTTGCTATTCTACCTCTTCAGTAGACTTCCTGGGTTTCCCAAACCGTTGTTCATCAATAACATATTCTATTGTAAGTATAATATAATCATTAGAATTATAACCACACTTCTTTACCTTACATAGAAGCTGAACGACAGAGCTTTAGGTGATGTCAAACCTAGCAACAACATCTGTTTGTTTGCCCTCAGCCCCCACCAACATCAATATTTGAATTTGTTCACATGGGATAATAGTTCATTGTTTATTAACTATAGTAGTAATAGTATCAGTATTTGGATGTGTGGAAGTGATGGTAGTAGTGGTAATGGTAGTAGTGGTGGTGATAGTTAAAATACAGTGTGGTACTGTTATTTGGTTGCTGGGCCGCCAAGCCACCAACCCCGGGCACTACACATTATTTATTTATTTACAAAATGGAGCGTTACTTTTTTGACAAGCCTTCGTATAAATAGAATAAATAACCAATTAAACCAATCAATAATAGAAATATTTATAACAATTACCAATATCCCTATTTAAGGTACAGAAAACACCAATAGGTAACCTAAACCTACAAACCAACTCCCAGAATAATCTTAATAACAACTAAAAAAAGAAGAATCAAACAATTCCAATAAAAAAGAAAATAAAGAAAAAGAAAACAAAAAAAAAATAAACATCATATCTAAAAAAAACACCATTAAGATGATTTTAAACATAAAAAAACTGTTACACCTGTCCCAGGGCTTTTTAGTAGAATTTCCTAAAACAGCTAGCTCACTTTGTTAAGCTATTTTCTTTATTTAACTGTTCAAATTTCAAAGAAGAAATATATATATTTATGAGTAAATAAGTAGGTGGTGTAGAAATGTAATAGTATATAAAAATAAAAATATTTTTAAATATTTAAATATATTGGGTAGATAACTAAGTAAATTGACTAATAAAATGCTAAGGTAAGTTAAAAATTATTATTATTTAAAAATTCTTATATATATGGTGAAGTTTTATATAAATAAGATGTTATATTAATATGATCTGAATTACTTATTGAGGATGGATAGGGTGATAAAGTCTAATAAGTATATTTAATTATTAAATTATGTAATTTAATTGGGTTATTTGACTTGATTAAAATATGTTGTGTTAGGATGTTTTATTTTTATTATTCTAAGATATAAATAATAAAATAAATATTTGTATAAGAGTTTATAAATGTTTTTTTGGGTGTAGTTTATAATTGAATATATTTTTTTTTGTATTGATTATGTAAAATTAGGAAGACAATGAATAAAAACTAAATTAAGATATTTATTATGTTAAGTTATATTTAGTATGGGGAAACTATAATATTATCTTTTTTTTTTAAAGAAAATTTTTGGTAGGGAATTTTTTATGTAAAATCTTTCTAGAAGGTAATTTTGTATAAATATAAAAACTGTATAGGTTTTTAATTTGTATGAATAATATGTTTTATATAAAACAAGGTTTGGTGTAGTCTTTATTTTTATATAAAATTGTTTTGTTGATGTAGAACAAGGGTTTGTAAAGAAAATAATTTTATGTAAATATTTTTTTTGTGTAGATTTGGTTCCTGTATAGGACCTAAATTTTTGTATATGATTAGGTAAGTAATAGTAGTATAAAATATGAGGATTAAAAAATTCTTAAAATTTTAAACTTAAATTATTAAATATTCTTGTGGATAATTAATATATTTCTATAATAAATTCAAACAAAATTAACAAATAATATAAATCAAATTTAATTAATAAGAAATTGTTTAGTAATCATATTTAAAAATTGTTAAAGGGTTTTATTAATAATCTTGAAAAAATGGTAATTTTTTATAATTATTATATTAAAAATTTTTATAAGTACTTGGTAGCAATGGATTTTTTTGGTTGGGTATTGAAATGATATTAGGTATACATTAGGTAGAGTAGGAGTTATTGTATGGTAATTTTGCATAAATTTTTTCTTTTAAATTTTTTTAAAATGATATTAATTTTTTTTAAGTAATAAATTAAATCAACACTATTCATCACCAAAAGATAAAAAAATATCTAAAAATAAAAAAATAATTAACAAAGTTTTTAACAAAAATTACTCAACTTCAAACAAAAATTATTCATCAAAAAGAAAAAATAAAATTAATTATTTTAAAATATTAAAAAAATATAATTTATAAAAATAAATGGTTGCAAATAAATATCAAAAAAAATAATTTTTATAAAAAAAAAAATATATATATAAATAGAAAGTTTTATTTGTAAATTAATAAATTATTTTATAAATAAAATTTTAAATTAATTAAATAATATTTTATTAAAAAATTTAAAAATTGTAAATAAAATAATTTTTAAGTTGATAAATTTTAATATATTAAAAAAATTTATTAATTTATCTTTATAAGTAAATTAAATATACATTTTTGTTTTTTATTACTTTTATAATTTTTTTTGTTTTTTTTTAAATTCTATCATACCTTATTTAATAAACATCCAAAAATTTTTAAAATAATCTTAAATAAAATTAAATAATATATTATTTTTTAATTATTATAAATTATCTTCTAGATTATAAAATAAAGATTATTTTACAAAATATTTATTTTTTTTATTAAATTTATTAAGAATTTGATCAATATTATATTTAGTAAAATCATTATATTTAATTTTTTTATTTTTAAAATCTTTTCATAATTTAGATAAAATAGATTTTAAGACTAATACATAAAAAATTTTATAAATTCTAATTAATTTAAATATATTTAATTCATATTAATATTTTCCAAATTATTTTTTAATATAAGGATTAAATTTTTAATAATTAAATTTTTTATTTAAACAGTATATTTTCAAGTTTTATACAAATAAATATGTTTTATCTTTTTTTTTTAATAAAAAAACTTTTTTTTGGTTTTAATTATAATAATATGATATTTGTTTTTGGGAGAATTAAAAGTCTTTTTTGAGATTATTATAAAAGTTTTTTATAGATTTTATATATTTTTTTGCTTTAGGTATAATTTTCTTAAATTAAAAAAATAATAAAAATATTTTTAATATCTATTCTTTTAAAGATTCATAAAATGCATATTTTGAGGTAGAGTGTGAAAAAGTATTATATATAAATTCTGTTATTGGGAGTAGGTTAATTTAATTAATTTATACAAAATTTAAAAAATTTCTAAAATAAATTTCTAAAATTTGGATAAATCATTTTAAGGTTTTATTAGTTTAAATATGTCCTTTGATAACAATATTAAACTTAATACCAATTTAATTTATTAATAATTGCCAAAATTTATTAGTAAAAAAAAAATCTCAATCAAAAATGTGTTTTACTTACACACCATATTTGCTAAAGATATATTAATTATAAACCTATTAAAATTCTTTAGATTTTTATTGGTTATCCCAAAATATAAAAATAGTTATTTTAGTTAATTTATTAATTATAACCAAAATTTCATTATACAACATATTGATTAAAAAATTGTATACTAGTAGCAATTCTTAAACAAAGTTATAAATAATAACTTTAAAAGATGCACTAAAAACATTATAAAATTGTAATATTCCATAAAATTTGTATCAATTTAATTTACTTCTGCAGCACATATTGCACATCTTAATATATTTTTCAATATATTTACACATTTTAGACTAAAAATAAATTTTAATAATTAATTCTTAAATATAATCAATTTTTAAATAACCATATACTAAAATATTATAATGTTAGAAAATGATTTCCATTTATAATTTCCTTATTAAAATATAGAAGATATTTTTAAATAAAATAATTCCGTTTTGGATTTTAAAATGCTTAAAAAATTCTATTAAATTTTTTAGTATTTTTTTCAAAACAAAATCATCTTTATATGTTTTGAGAAATTTTTTATAAAAAAAGTTTTCAAAAGAATGTTTGGTAAGATTTAAAACTTTATTAATAATAATATAATTCTATTCTTTCTTAAAAATAACTCCTTTATCTAATTTTATATTTTTGATTAGATTTAATTGGCAGTTGATGGTGTCAACCAAAACATTTTCTTTTCCTTTAAAATATACTATTTTTATGTTATATTTATTAAAAATTTCCCACCATTAAACTTATCTTCGATTAAACTTTTTAATAATTATAAAATATATAAAATTCTTATAATCAAATAAAATAATAAAAAATTCTTTAATTTAAAAATAAATATATTATTTCTTATATACTTTTATAATAATTATGAGTTTTTTATTATGAATAGAATATCAAAACTGTGTAATATTAAATTTATAAAAAATATAGGTAACTAAATATTATTTATTATCTAAATAGAGTTAAAGTAAATAAGTTTTTAAAATTATTATTAAAGCATTTATTTCTATTTTAATCAGTAAAGTTAGATTATAAAATTAAAAAATAAATATAAAAATAAAAGCTTTTTTAAAGATTTAGAAAGTTTTTATTCTTAAAAATATTATTTTAAATTTAATATTTTTTTTTGTAAATTTGGTAAGAGTAATAAACATAAAACTATATTTTTTAATAAAACAACAATAATAATTACAAAATTTTAAAAATGATTACACATCAATAACATTTTTAGGTTTAAATTAATTTTAAATAACTTAAATCTTTTTTAAATCCATTTTAATTTTATTAAATATAATTATAATTTTTAAGAATTTAATTTTTAGTACATCAAATTTTGATTTTTTTAAAATAATTTGTAAATTTTATTTATCAAATGCCTTTAAAACTAAATTAACATATTTATAATATTCTTTTTTAATCTTGTTGTAAATAAAAATATTATCTAGGTAGATGATATAGATTTTGTTAATATAGTTGCACAAGACATGGTTTATGAATATCTAAAAAAAAACTAAAGCATTGGTTAAACCAAAAAACATAATTAAATATTCAAAAAATCCATAGCAGTATTTGAATACAATTTTCCATTCTTCTCCAAAATTAATTTATATATTATAATAAACATTAATAATGTTGAGCTTAATAAAATATTTAACTTCTTTAAATCAATCAAAAAATTCATTAATAAATAAAAAAAAACCAATATCTTTAATAATAATAACATTTAAATTTCAATAATCAATATAAATTTAGAATTTTCCATTTAATTTTAATATAAATAATATAAAATATCCAACTAACAAATTAAAAAATCAGATATATCCATTTTTAAAATTTTCTTCAATATATTCTCAAAAAACAACTATTTTTTTTTTTGTATAAATATAGATAAATAAAAACTTCAATTACATTTTTTTTTTAAAAAAAATAATATATGTAAATTAATTAACTTCAGGTAACAGTTTATTTTTTTTGAGAGGTTTGAATACTCATTAAACCAATTTATTAATCCATTTAAATACTTTTTTTTTGTAAAGTTGAACCAATTCTTTAACTTTAAAAAAAACAATTCTAATAAAATAAAATTTATTTTTAAATCAATTTTTTAATTTTTTCTATAACATCTGTTAAATAAAATATAAATAAATTTTTTGTTCTATCTTTAACTTGGTGGGTTATATTTTTTTTTAAAATTGTTGACAATTATATTAAAAAAATTCAATAATTTATTATTTTTAACTAATATTTAAATTATGTTTATATAATTAATTATATCCAAAAACTAAATTATATATAAAATCAAAAATATTTATAAAAATAATTTCAAAATATTTATTAATAAAAAATAAAAAAATTATTTTATGAATAATTATTTTTAAGGGGGATTGATTAAAAGTTATAATATATATAAAATTTTCTTTAAAATTTATTGGTAAATTAAATTATTTAATTATTTAAAAATTAATATAGTAGGTTTTTATTTTATTATTAATAAAAATATTAATATTATTTTTATTAATATTAACAATAATTATAAAATAATGTTTTAAAGTGAGTGTAAAAATTCAAATTAATTTTTAATTTATAATATAAATGTTGAATTATTCAAATAGTATCAATTTTTAAAACAATTCTAATTTAAATTTTTTAGAAGAAAATTGTTTTTTATAAAATAATTATTTAAATAAAATTTTTATTTAAAATTTTTTGATTCTAAATTAAAATTATTTTTATTTAATTTATTTGTGGTTTTGTTTTTTTTGTTATATCTCAAAAAGTTTGAAGTGTTAATAGAAGTTTTAGAGAAGAAAATAAGATATGATTTTTATAGATATTCATCATCATTATTCTTTTCATATTTCTTTATATAATTTTTAAATTTTTTATATTTTTTAAAATTTTTTAAACAAAAAAGACATTATTATTCAGTAAAAATATCAATAAAAAATTCAAAAATGTATCAATTTCCTGTTCATCCTATCCATTTTGTAGTATAATATTTGTACAACTTAAATCTTTTATATATAGTGAGTATAAATATTTTTTCATATTCATCCTTCTAATATATCTATTAAATTTAGCAAATCTATCCATAAATTATAAAAAAATAAGGAATATAATCAAAATATTTTTCTTAATAATTTTCAAAATTAATTAAATTTTAATTATAATCATTCTTTTTATATTCTCTTTAATATTATATTATTTAAATTTATATAAAAAGGAATTTCTAGTAATACTAACATTTATATAACATAACTTAATATTATTAAAAAAAATCAATTATAATTTCATATTTAATAATTCAATACCAGTCATAATAACAATTTTAACAAAAAAAAAATTATTTATTATATAATCCATAATCCACAAAAATTTTCTTACAAAAATAACAAAACTATATTTTTAAAAAATCTTCCCATCCATTTAGGTGAAAAAACCAAATCAATCAAAATAAAATTTATAAAATTTATTAAACAATTTTTGAACATAAATAATATTAAATGTAGATTACTAAGTAGATTTATTCTAATTTTTTTATTAAAAAAAATACTAAAGTTTACAATAATAAATTCATAAATCTAAGATTTTCTTAACCTCATATTTTTTTTTGTTATTAACAATAATCGATGGAAGTTTTTTTTTATAATTTTAATTAAAAAATGTGTTATTTGGTGTTAAATAAAACAAATTAATATAAAAAATAAGATAAATTTTTATTAAAAAAGAAAATTTTAGTTTATATATTTATTTTTTTTATAAACTTAAAGATTTGAAATGGATTTTCTATTTTATTAAATAATTTTGGATAGGGGTATATTATTTTAATATTATATATATTTAATTAGATGTAGTTTTCTTTTTTGTATTTAAATGTAGATTATTTTTTATTTATTTATTTATTCTTACTAAATTTATATAATATAATTAATTTCTGTTTAGAAAATTTTTTGTAATTTTGATATCTGTTGGATGAATTTTGTGGTTTCTAAATTTTTGGTAAATTTTTTTAATCTTTAAAATTTAAATATGGCTGGGTTTTATTTGTAGTTTATAATAAATGGGGAAATTTTGGTGGTATTTAATATCTTATTGTTGTAAGAGTATTTGGCTAAGGGTAGTTATTTAATTTAATTATTTTGTTGATGATATAAATTTTGAGGTATTGTTTTATAATAGTATTGATATATTTTGTTTGTTTATTAATTTAAAAATAATATGTAGTATTAAGTTGGTGGTGAATTTTTAACTAATTATTAACTTTATTTTAGAATTTATTTAAAAAATTTTTCTTTTTATTTAATATTATTTTTTTAAGCAATTTATAAAATTTTTAAATATTTTTTAAAAATATTTTAGTTAATTTTTTAATAATAAGTTTTTTAGAAATAAAAGTTAAATATATTATCTTAAAAAATTTATTTATAATAATAAAAATTATATTATATCTTTTTATTTTTAATAATCTAATAATTAAATTAAAAGAGATATTTTGCTAATTATTTTTTATAATCTGTAATAATTATAGTAAATTTTGAAATATATTTTTGAAAATTTTAATACATTTATAGATATAGTAATTATTTATATATTAATTAATATCCTTTTATAGACTTACTTATGTATATTATTTTTAAATTAATTCCAATATTTTTACTTTTTTTAGGTATTTTGCTATGGGGTAATTATAATGTTATTTTAAAATTTTTTTATAAATTTTCTTATTGTTGGGTACTATTCTTTTTTTGTTATAATATAATTCCCCTTATTATTTTTTTATTTCTAATATTTTAATCTTAGGATATTATTTGTTTTTTTTTTTAAAAGTTTTGATAATATTTTGAATATATAGGTTTTTAAATATTATTATAATTTATTTTTTTTGTGTTATTATAATATTAATTTATTAAATTTTTTTAAATAGAATAAATATTCTAATTCAATTTTTAATACATTTATTTCTTTTTTTTAAAAAAAGGTTTTTTGACTTTTTAGTTAGTATATTAACCTTAATGTTTATTTTTTTAAAAATAAAAAATATTTTAAAGTTAAATTAAAAAAGAAATTTTATTTATTTTATTTATTTTTATTTTAAATATTATTTAATTATAAAGTATTTTAGGTTTTTATAATTTATAAAAATATATATTTAGGTGTAAATATTTATTAGATATTTTTTTTAATTTTTAAATATTTGAATGATTAATAATAATTTTTTATTATAAATATTATAGTTATATTTTATAGAAATTATTTTTCTTAATTGATAAGCTATTGGATATCAAAATTCATTATTATGTTTTTGAAAAAGAATTATAATGTAAATAAAGTTTAAAATATTTATTTTTATATGTGTCTTTAATTTAAGGTTTTAATGTTTTAAAATGGATTTTGTTGTAAATATTTATTAGAATATTAAAAAAGTTTGTTTTTCTTTATTTTTTTAGTGGAATATTTGATTTTTTTTAATTAAATTGTAGAGGGGTTTGGTTATTTTTGTATAATTTTTGATAAATTGTTGATAAAAGTTTGTAAATTTTAAGAAAAATTGTATTTTTTTGATAGTTTTGGGGTTTTTTTTTTTATTTTTTTTAGTTGAGTATATCCTAAATTTTAGTTAAATTTATTTTAATGTTGTTGTTTTTTATGATATAACCCAGAAATTTGGTTTCTTTAATAAAAAATTTATATTTAAAAAGTTTTATATAAAGTTTTGTTTTTATTAAAGTTTTTAGAATTTTTCAAATATATTAAATATATATTTTTTTTAAGTTATTATAAATGCAAATATTATTAAAATAAATTATATAAAATTTATCTAAAAAAAATTGTAGGGCTTTGTTAATGTAAATTTAGAAAATAATTAATCTATTAATTAATTTAAAATATATAATTTAAAATTTAAAGTAGTTATATTTAATTTAAAAAATTATTTTTTTTTTGGTTTTTTTTTGTTATTCTGATTTGGTTGTATGTTTTATAGATGTTTAATTGAGTAAAGTATTTGGTTTTTCTGAATTTGTTAAAAATTTTATTAATATATGGTAGAGGACATTGATTCTTGATAATAATAACATTTAGTTTTTTTTAATTTATATAAAATTATAATATTTTATCTTTTTTAGGGATACAAAATATGGGTGTTTTTTATAGATTATTGGATTTTTAGATAAATTTTTTAATTATATTTTCTTTAATTTAAGGTTTAAAAATTTTGAGGTATTTTTTATTCATTAATTATAAAAATTTTTAAACTAACTTAATCTTTTATAGTATAAAGATTTTTATATTTTTTTTTTCTTTTTAAATAATATATATATATATATATATTTTTAAGAATGTTTTTATTAAATTTTAAAATTTTTTGGGTAGTATAATAAGTTTTTTGATATTAATCTTATCATCAATATAAATAATTTTTTTCCTAATTTATAAGTAGTATAAATAGACCCTTATTTTATAATTCTTTTAAAAATTTTAATGTTAATAATTATGATTTTAGATAAACATTTCAGATATATTTGATTTTTTTTTTTAATTAATATAAATATTGTATTTTTTATATTATAATTTTTTTAAGTTGAAAGGCTTAGTAGTGTTAATAATATTAATATTAATAATTTTTTTATGGTCCTGGATTTTTATTTTGAATTAAATTATTTTTTTGATTGATTTTTTATTTTATTAAAGTATTTTATAGATTTAGAGGTCTTTTTAAGGTAGAGTAAAAAATTATTCTTAATTACAAATTTATAATTTATATATATTTTTATGTTGTTATTATCTAAATAGGTAAGGGTTTTGATAAGCTTTTGAGAGTAAAGATATAAAATAATAAAAATTTTAATATATAGTTTAAATAAGATTTTAAATTCTTTAGGATTTAAATAAGAAAATAGGTTTTAAAATATAAAAGAAATTTATGGTATTCTTTAGAACTAAATGTTTTTTGAAGTAATAGGTAAGAATCTGTTTTTTTATATATTATAGAATATGATTAAATATTTCTTTTTTTTGTCTTTTTTTTGGTATTTTTTTGTTGTTAGTGTTTTAAAATAGATATTATTTTATTTTGGATGTCTTTATAAGTGAATTTTTGAATATTTTGGTTGTGAGTTAGATGTAAGAAATTTGTTTTATAAATTTTCTGAAGAATTTTAGAATTTACTTATTTAAGTAGTTATTAATAAAATATCTATTTTTAGTGTAGTATAAATAGAATTTTTAAATATGATATCTATTTTTTTCTTCTTAAATTAATTGTCTTCGAATATTACTAATAAATTGATTTATAAATCCTAGACTAAAATAATTATTATTTTAAATTTGTAATAAAAGATTAATAAAGTTAAAGTGGTTGGATAATCTTTAGAAAATTTAAAATAATATTTGTTTTTAAATAAACTAATATTAACTTAATGCCTAAACTTCTTTTTTGTATTTAAAATTTATTAATTATTATTAAATTTTTAATAAAAAGTTATAAAATTATTAAAATCTTTAGAAAGGATATTATGTGTGATAAAAAGTTCTTTTACTTCAATATATAATTTATATTATAAGTAAATTATTTAAATAACATTATTATAATTTAGTTATCCTATAAAATGTCTAAATTTGGTAAGATATAAAAAAAATAGTTTATTAGTTTATTTAAGATTTCTAAATTCTTATTTTACTATTTCAACAAAATCTAAATCTCTAAAAACCTTTTCAAACCAGATAATAAAATTAATATAAATATTCCAATTCTATTTTTTATCATCAATATTATATTTATTAAAGGCCAACTCCATTGGATTTTTTTTTAAAAAACTAATAATATATACAATCTTCTTCCAAAAAATAACAAATTTAATTATTTTTTCTTTATATTTATTATTAAACTAGGCTAAAAAATTATAAAATTCATATGGTTTTATACCATCAAAAAAATCCAAATCTAAAAATTTAATATTAAAGATAGTTATAAATATTACTAATGATATATTATTTTTAAAATATTTAAAAATTATTATCATAATTTTAGTTTATTTAACAGTAAATTTTAAAAAAATAATAATAATATTTTCTCCTTTAGCATTTTTATTACTAAAAATTTTAAATTTAGATACCAACATTTAAATATTAGATTAATAAAATTACAAAATAATAAAATATAAAAAATTATATAAGAATTAATTAAGATATTAAGATAATACATAAATATCATAAGATAAGATAAGTGTATTAATATATATATAGATTAATATTTAAATTATTGTTTAATTTTTAAATATATAACAATAAATATAATAATTTAAATAAACAATTAACAAAGAAAATAAACAATTAACAAAGAAAATAATAAAATAAACTAGATAAAAAATAAATCTATAAACTAAACATTCAAACATAAAATATTAAATTAAATAAAAATTAAATTTATAAATTGAATATTCAAATATAAAATATTAAATTAAATAAAAAATAAATCTAAATTAAATATTTAAATATATAAGATATTGAATTAAATATAAATTATTTTATAATAATCTAGAAATTCATATAGGGTAAAAATTTAAACAGGCCTTCTATCACACATACCAAAATAACAATAATAATATAATTCCATAAATTATAAAATCTGAATCTAAATACTTTTTTATTCTAGATTTGTAGTTTATATTATGTTATATAATTTTTCTTCTAACTATAGTATTATTTCCTATGGTCATTTTAAGGGCCCCTCCAGCCAACTGGATTTCTGCTTGGAGTTCATTGTGCTGGGGGAGCTTCATTACAGGTATTAATAATTATAATTTTTAATAAATATTTCAAATATAATTAATTTTTTTCCCAATTAATATAAATGTTATATTTTTTATGTTATGGTTTTTCTAAATTAAAGAATTTAATAATATTAATGATGTTAGTATTAATAATCTCTTTATAATCTTGAATCTTTATTTTGAATTAAATTATTTCCTTAATTAATTTTTTATTTTTATTAAAATATTTTATAAATTTAAGAATCTTTTTAAAATTTGAATAAGAAAATATATTTTTGAAATATAAAAAAAACTTATGATATTCTTTGAAATAATTTTTTTTTTTAAAGTAATAAATAAAAATCTATCTTTTTATATATTATAAAATATAATTAATTATTTTTTTTTTTTTCTTATTTTTTTTTTCCTATATTTTTATTATTAATATTTTAAAATAAATGCTATCTTATTTTAGATATTTTCATATATAAATTTATGAATATTTTAATTATAAATTAGGCAAAAATTATAAAAAATTTATCCTATAAAATTTCTAAAGGGTTTTGGGGTTTGTTTATTTAGATAATTATTAATAAAATATCTATTTTTAGTATAATATAAATAAATTTTTTGAATAGAATATTTTTTTTTTTTTTTTAGGTTAATTATTTTTAAATATTATTAATAGATTGGTTTATAGGTTTTAGGTTAAAATAATTATTTTTTTAAGTTTAAAGTTAATAGAATTAAAATGATTAAGTAGTTCTTGGAATATCTGCAGTAATATTTATTTTCGAAATAAACCAATATTAACCTAATATTAACCTAATATTTAATTTTTTTTTTTTATATATTTAAAATTTATTAATTATTATTAAGTTTTTGATAGAGAGTTATAAATTTGTTAAATTTTAAAAATAAAATATTTTATATGATTAAGAATTTTTTAATTTTGATATATATTTTATTTCATAAATAAATAATTTATATAATATTATTATAATTTAAATATTTTATTAAATATTTAAATTTTATAAGGTAAATAAAAAAGAACTTATTAATTTATTTAAGGTTGTGTAATTTTTGTTTTATAATATTAATAGGATTAAGGTTTTTGAAGATTTTTTTAAGTTAACGTTTTGCACCGGGAAGAGGATCACACGCAGAAGAGGATCACTTTTTTTTGAATCTAATTTATTTTTTTATAATTTTATTTTTAATTGTAGAAATCTAGAAAAAAAATATATAAAAGGAATCAGTATCTTCTAAAATATATTAAAACTTTATATTATTTTAATTAATATTTAATTTTTAATTAATTTTTAAAAATTGATTTTTTACGTTTTTTTGTATTTTTTACCATACAAAAAAAATGTGTTATCTCATATAAATTTATATATAAATTTTTGTATTAAATAACTTTTTTTTTAAAAACATAAAAAAAACTTTAATTTATTAAATTTTATAAAATTTAAATATATTAAAATATAAAGTATTCTAATTATAATTATGTAAAAATTATTTAAAACTAAGAAAAATTAAAAAAATTATTAACATTTAAAAATCATAAAAATATCTTGTTTTATATATAAATATCAAAAAATATAAAATTTAATAACTTTGTTAATTTTTAATATTTTTTAATAATTTTAGTTTAATTTTAATATCTTATTATATATATTAAATATATTAAAATTATATATATATATATATCTCTACAAAATTTTAAGTAATTGTTACACCTATCCCAGGTCTTCCTTGTAAAATTTCCTAAAATAGTTAGTTTATTTTGTTAAATTATTTTCTCTATTTAACTGCTCAAATCTCAAAAAAAAAGTATATATATTCATGAGTAAGTAAATAAATAATATAAAAATGTAATAATATATAAAAATAAGAATACTTTTAAATATTTAAATATATTAAATAAATAATTAAATAAGTTAACCAATGAAGTTTTAAAATAAGTTAAAAACTGTCATTATTCAAAAATTCTTATATACATAATAAAACTTTATATAAAATAAAACACATATCCATATGATCCATACGACCATACATATAGGTGTATATATCTGTATAATCTTTATGATTATATATGTATATTAATATAACCTATATGACTATATATACCAGATATGTTAAACAAATGTTTATACTTTATTACTTTAAGATACAAATAATAAAATAAATATTTACATAAGAGTTTATAAATGTTTTTCTGGGTGTAGTCCATAATTGAATATGTCTTTTTCTATGCTGATCATGTGAAGTTAGGGGGGCGGTGAATGGGGGCTGGGCTGAGATGTTTGTTATACCAAGTTATACTCAGTATAAGAAGGTTGTAACACTATCTTCTTTTTTTAAAAAAAATTTTTGGTAGGGAATTTCTTGTGTGGGTAACATGTTCTGTGTAGGGCGAGGTTCGGTGTAGTCTTTGTTTTTATGTGGAATTGTTTTGTTAACATAGAACAGGAATCTGTGAAGGGGGTGGTTTTGTGCAGACATTTTTTTTGTGTAGATTTGGTTCCTATATAGGATTCAAATTTTTGTATATGATTAGGTAAACAATAGTAATATAAATTATGAAGATTGGGAGGTTCTTGAAATTTTAAATTTAAACTATTAAACATTCTTATAGGTAATTAATATATTTTTGTAATAAATTTAAATAAAGTTAATAAATGATATAAATCAAATTCAGCTAATAAGAAATTGTCTAGTGATCAATTTCGGAAATTTTTTGATGATTATATTAATAACTTTGAAGAAATAGCAATTTTTTACAATTTTTGTGTGAAAAATTCTCACAAGTATTTGATAATAATAGATTCTTCAAACCATTCATCAAATCATTATCAAATATATGTAAGGTAAAAACAGAATAATTATATAATAATTCCTTATAAATATATGTTTGGTGTATGATTTTATATTCTGGTTGATTTTTTCGAGATAGTAAAGTATATTTTATAAATTCATCAATAGAAAACAATTAAATTAAAAATTATTTATATAAAATTTAAAAGGGTTTAAGTAAAGATAAATCAGGTAATAAGAAAGTTAAAAAAATTATTAACAAAAATTATTTATTGTTAAAAAAAATTGAAGATTATTATTGAAAAATATTATAAAAATTATACTCATGAGGAGGTATGGTTGTTTTTGGATATTGAGGAGAATGGTCTGTATGAAAATAAATCTAAAATGCAAACAAAAGGATTTCTATATGAGTCGGTGGATTATTTTAAAGAAAATAATTTATTGGAGGGTGTTCTTGTAGATAATATTAAGCCAATAGATTTTGATGTATTAAGAGAGTTTGTTGGTTCATTTTTATAGGTAGTTTTTTGTTGGGTTTGATATATATTTTTATTCTTTATTACTTTTGTGGTCTTTCTTGTTTTTTCTTAAATTCCATTATATCTTACTTAATGAACATNAGAACATCTAAAGATTTTTAAAATAATTTTAAATAAAATTAGGTAATATATTATCTTTTAATTACTATAAATTGTTTTCTGGTTTATAGGGTAAAGACTATTTTACAAAATATTCGTTTTTTTTGTTGGGTTTGTTAAAAATTTGATTAATATTGTATTTGGTAAAGTTATTATATTTAATTTTTTTATTCTTAAAATTTTCTTGTAATTTGTGTAAAATAAATTCTAAAATTGATATATGGAAAGTTTTATAAATTCTAATTGGTCTAAATATATCTAATTCATATTAATATTTTCTAAATTATTTTTTAATAATATAAAGATTAAATTTTTAATAATTAAGTTTTTTATTTGGGTAATATATTTTTAAGTTTTGTGTAAATAAATATATTTTATCTTTTTTTTTTAATAAAAAAACTTCTTCTCAATTTTAATTATAATAATATGACATTTATTCTTAAAAAAATTAAAGATCTTTTCTAAGATTATTATAAAAATTTTTCATAAATTTTATATATTTTTTTACTTTAAATATAACTTCCTTAAATTGAAAAAATAGTAAAAATACTTTTAGTATTTATTTTCTTAAAAATTTGTAAGATATATATTTTAAAATAAAATATAAAAAAATATTATATGTAAATTCTACTATTAAGAGTAGATTAATCTAATTAATTTATACAAAATTTAGGAAACTTCTAAAATAAATTTCCAAAATTTAAATAAATTGTTTTAAGGTTTTATTAGTTTGGATATATTTTTTGGTGGTAATATTAAATTTGGTGTTTGTTTGATTTATTAATAATTGTCAAAATTTATTGGTAAAAAAAAAATCTTAATCAAAAATATGTTTTATTTATATATCATATTTATTAAAAACATATTAATTATAAACTTATTAAAATTCTTTAAATTTTTATTAACTATTCTAAAATATAAAAATAATTATTTTAATTAATTTATTAATTATAATTAAAATTTTATTATATAATATGTTAATTAAAAGATTATATATTAGTAATAATCTTTAAATAAAGTTATAAATAATGATTTTAAAAAGTATACTAAAAACATTATAAAGTTGTAGTATTCTATAAGATTTATGTCAATTTAGCTTATTTCTATAGTATATGTTATATGTTTTAATATATTTTTTAATGTGCTTGTGCATTTTGGGCCAGAAATAAGTTTTGGTAATTAGTTTTTGGGTATAGTTAATTCCTAAATAATCGTATACTAGAGTATCATAATGTTAGAAAATAATTTCTATTTGTAGTTTTTTTATTAAGATATAGAAAATATTTTTAAATAAAATAATTCTATTTTAAATTTTAAAATATTTTAAAAGATTTATTAAGTTTTCCAAAAATTTTTTTGAAATAAAATTATTTTTATAAGTTTTAAAAAATTTTTTATAAAAAAAATTTTTAAAAAAATGTTCAATAAAATTGAAAATTTTATTAATAATAATATGATTTTGTTTTTTTTTAAGGATGGCTTTTTTATCTAATTTAATATTTTTTACCAAATCTGGTTAGTGGTTGATGGTGTTGGCTAAAACATTTTCTTTTCTTTTAAAATGTATTATTTTTATATTATATTTATTAAAAGTTTTTTATTATCAAACTTATTTTTGATTAAATTCTTTAATAATTATAAAATATATAAAATTCTTATAATTAAATAAAATAATGAAAAGTTTTTTAATTTAAAAATAAATGTGCTATTTCTTATATATTTCTATAATAATTATAAGTTCTTTATTATAAATAAAATATCAAAATTATATAATATTAAATTTATAAGAAATATAAATAACTAAATATTATTTATTATTTAAATAAAACTAAAGTAAACAAATTTTTAAAATTACTATTAAAGTATCTATCTCTATTTTGGTCAGTAGAATTAGATTATAGAATTAGAGAATAAATACAAAAATAAAAACTTTTTTAAAAATTTAAAAAGTTTTTATTCTCAAAAATATCATTTCAAATTTAACATTTTTTTTTATAAATTTAGTAAAAGTAATAAATATGAAATTATATTTTTTGATGAAGTAGTGGTAATAATTACAAAATCCTAAAAATAATTACACATTAGTAACATTTTTAGATTTGGGTTAATCTTAAATAATTTAAATTTTCTTAAAATTTATTTTAATTCTATTAAATATGATTATAATTTTTAAGAATTTAACTTCTAATATATTAAATTTTAATTTTTTTAAAACAATTTATAAATTTTATTTATTAAATATTTTTAAGATTAGGTTGATGTGTTTATGATATTCTTTTTTAGTTTTATTATAGATAAAAATATTGTTTAGGTAGATGATATAGATTTTATTAATATAATTATATAAAATATAATTTATGAATGTTTAAAAAGAGGTTAAAATATTGGTTAGGTTGAAAGGCATAACCAAATATTTAAAAAATCCATAGCAACATTTGAATATAGTTTTCCATTCTTTTCTAAAATTAATTCATATATTATAATAAGTATTAATAATATTAAGTTTAGTGAAATATTTGGTTTTTTTAAATTAATTAAAAAATTTGCTGATAAATAAAAGGAAACCAATATTTTTAATAATAATAATATTTAAATTTTAATAATCAATACAAATTTGGAGTTTTTTATTTAATTTTGGTATAAATAATATAAAATATCCAGTTAATAAATTGGAAAATCAAATATATCCATTTTTGAAATTTTTTTTAATATATTTTTTAAAAACTACAATTTTTTTTTTTATACAAACATAAATAGGTAGAGATTTTAATTGTATTCTTTCTTTTAAAAGAATAATATGTATGAATTAATTGATTTTAGGTAGTAATTTGTTTTTTCTAGAAGGTTTAAATATTTGTTAAACTAATTTATTAATTTATTTAGGTATTTTTTTTTTGTAGAATTAAATTAGTTTTTTGGTTTTAAAAAGAATGGTTTTGATGGAATAAGGTTTATTTTTAAATCAGGTCTTTAATTCTTTTTATAACATTCATTGGGTGAGGTGTAAATAGATTTCTTATCCCATCTTTAACTTAATAAATTGTATTTTTCCTTAAAACTATCAGTAATTATATTAAAAAAACTTGATGGTTTGTTGTTTTTAGTTGATATTTGGGTTGTGTTCATATAACTAGTTATGTTTGAGGATTAGGTTATATGTAAGGTCAAAAATATCCATAAAAATAGTTTCAAAATGTCCATTAATAAAAAATAAAAAGATTATTTCGTGAATAACCATTCCTAAAAAGGATTGGTTAAAAACCATAACATAAATAAAATTTTCTTTAAAATTTGTTAATAAGTTGAATTGTTTAACCATTTGAAAATTAATATAATAGATTTTTGTTCTGCTGTTAACAAAGATATTAACAACATTTTTATTAATATTAACAAAAGTTATAAAATGATTTTTTAAAATAAGTATAAAAATTCAAATCAATCTTTAATTTATAATATAAAAGTTAAATCATTTAAATAACATTTATTTTTAAAACTATCTTTAAATTTTTTAAAAGGAAATCATTTTCCATAAAATAGTTATCTAAATAAAATTCTTATTTAAAATTCTTTAATTTTAAATTAAAATTATTTTCATCTAATTTATTCATAATTTCATCTTTTCCATTATGTTTCAAAAAATTTAAAATGTTAGTAAAAATTCTAAAAAAGAAGATAAGATATGATTTTTATAAATATTTATCATTGTTATTTTTTTCATATTTCTTTATATAATTTTTAAATTTTTTATATTTTTCAAAATTTTTTAAATAGAAAAAATACTGCCATTTAATAAAAATATCAATAAAAAATTTAAGAATATATTAATTTTTTATTCATCTTATTTATTTTATAATATAATATTTGTATAATTTGAATTTTTTATACATAATAAATATAAATATTTTTTTATATTCATTTTTCTAACATATTTATTAGATTTGGTAAATCTATCTATAGATTATGGGAAAGTAGGGGACATGATTAAAATATTTCTTTTAATGATTTTCAAAATTAATTAAATTTTAATTATAGTTGTTTTTTTTACATTCTTTTTAATATTATATTATTTAAATTTATATAAAAAGGAATTTCTTATAGTACTAATATCCATATAATATAGCTTAATACTATTGAAAAAGGTTAATTACAATTCCATATCCAGTAATTCAATATCAATCACAGTAACAACCTTAACAAAAAAAAAGTTATTTATTGTATAGTCCATAGTCAACAAAGATTTTCTTACAAAGATAACAAAATTATATTTTTAAGAAATCTTCCCATCCAATAATCATATAAAGAATTTTATATTGATTAGTAATGATTTCAAAATATTAGATAGAGAAATAGTATATCTACCAATTATAGGCTATTTTTTCTCCATAAAGTTTAATCATAATATGAAAAATGATATATTAATATTCCTTCTTTTCAAACCATTTAAATTTTTTGGTAAAATTATATCCTACTATTCCAACAGTTTTTGTAATATAATAATATTAACATAATTCAATATTTTCTCTATCAATCCATCCTATCCATTATTAAGTATCTTTTCCGCAGTTTAAGTAGTATTATTCTTCCTTATCTAGGTTTATCATAAGTTTAAATTCTCCTTCTTCTTTTCCTATTTCTTCCTAGAGTTTGTCATTATCCCAGTTACTGAGGTGTATGTCTAAGTCTTTATTAAGAATAAGTTTATTATACATGATTTTAAACTATATTTTAAGATATATTACTAAATATTAAAGTAGTTTAAATTATTCGTAAACTAGTTATTTATAGTAGGAATTACAATAAAAATAGGTTTGGTAAAGCTATCCATTAGGTTATCATTAGTAAAAAATATATCATCCTTAAAAAAAATTATTTCAAAACCAATAATATTCTTTTTAATTAAAAAAATAAAAAAAATATTTTAAAGAGAAATCAACTTACATCCCTTCTTTTTTATTATTAGTAGTAAACTATAAAATAAACATTTGAACATCTAAATCAGATTTTTCTAAAAATAACAATAAAATTCATTTTTCTAAAATCTATTATTAAATTTATTTAAAATTTTAAATATTAGATTAGATCATTCAAATCAAGATAATTTTCTAATTTTCAATATTATAAAATTGATTTTTATATTATATATTATTTTATAAATAGTTTTGCTAAAAATAATCTTCTTTATTATATTTTTAATAAAAAAATTTATTAGATTTTAACAATTTATTAATATTATATTTTTTTTAAAAATTTTTGATGGTGTTTAAATTTATAAAAATTAATTTAAAAATTTTTTTTAATTACCATCTTTCCAAACTATTCTTTTTTTATTAATTATTTAAAAAATTGATATTATTATTTTTAAAAATAAATTTTTTTTTGTTAAATAATTAAAATAAATTTGAGGTAGTTTTTTAGAATGTTTTAAATTGAAAATTAATGTTTTTAATTTAATAAATAATATTATTTACTTTAATAATATATATTTATATTTTTTAATAAATAAAATTATTTTTAATTATTTTATATTTAAAAACCTTAATCTAAAAATAAAATTTAAATTTATTTTAAACTTAATAAAAAAAATATTTATTATCATATTTAATAAAAAAATATATTAATTAAAAAATTAAAAATATATTTATATAAATCCAATCTATCAAATATTATTTATTTTATAGAATATTTTTTCTTTTTTATTTTTATATTTATATTTTTATCAAAAAAATTTAATAAAATTAATATAAATATTAAAAACCTTAACAATATCTGGGATTTTAATTATATAATTTATTTCTAAAATATTTTTATATTTTTTTTTATATAAAAAATAAATTTAAAAGATAATTTTTTTAAAATATATATTAATAAATAAAATTTTTAAAACATTATTAAAAAATTTTCTTAATTAAAAAGTAAAAAAAATGTTAAAATTAATTAAAAAATTAATTAAATTTTTTAAATTATTTTTTATATTTAATTAATTTTTTTAATTTTAATGGTTTGTAAGTTTTTTTTGGGGAAAGATTCTTAAGTTTTTTAATTTGTTTTTTTATTTCCAGAATCATTCTAATAGTGTCTTCCAGGGACATTTCATTTATTTCTTCTTCTTCTTCTTCTTCATTTACGTTTTCTACTTCTTCTTATAGTTGTTAAGGTTATTCTGGGAGTTGGTCTGCAGATTTAAATTGCTTATTAGTATCTTCTGTTTTTTAAATAGGGATGTTGGTGATTGTTGCAAATATTTCTATTATAAATTAGCTTAATCGATTATTTATTCTATTTATGGTGTTTTTAAAATAATATAATTTAGTGCTATTGTTATTGTTTGGGTATTTGTATGATGATGAGTATTCTAAATTATTATTTTGTTTATTCTTATAAAATTACTATATTATCATAGTTTTATTTTTTTTTTGAAGTTAGTTTTTCTTTTTATAAAGATATTTTTTTTATTTTTATTAATGTTTTTCTTTATATAATTTGAATTTATTCTTTATATACATATATTTCTTCCATCTTTGAAAATTGGATCAATCAAAATGTTATACCTATCCCAAGTTTTTTTTATAAAATTTTTTAAAATAATTAACTTACTTTATTAAACTGTTTTTTTTATTTAACTACTTAAATCTCAAAAAAGAAATATGTATATTTACAAATAAATAAATAAGTAATATAAAAATGTAATAATATATAAAAATAAAAATGTTTCTAAATATTTAAATATATTAAATAAATAATTAAGTAAATTAACCAATAAAGTTTTAAAATAAACTAAGAATTATTATTATTTAAAAATTCTTATATATATAGTAAAGTTTTATATAAAATAAAGTGTGTGTTCGTATAATCTATATGACCATACATGTAGATATGTATGTCTATATGGTCCTTACAACCATACATGTATATTAATATAACCCATATGACCATACATACCAAATATATTAAGCAAATGTTTATATTTTATTATTCCAAAACACAAATAATAGAATAAATATTTGCATAAAAGTTTATAAATACCTTTCTAAATGTAGCCTATAATTAAATATATCTTCTTTTATATTAATCATATAAAATCAGGGGGGTGGTGAATAAAAACCAAACTGAGATATTTGTCATGTTAAGTCATACTCAGTATGGGGAGGCCGTGACAGTAATATTTATTTTTATTTATAAAAATTTATATATAAAATAATATATTTTTCTAATTTTTAAACATTAATAACTTCTTTAATTTTTATTATTTTTTAAAGATTTCTGATTAATTTTAATTAAAAACATATATATTAAAACATATTAAAATTTCACAAAATCTAATAAAATAAAATTCTTTTTATAATTTCAAACTTTACATAAAAATTCACATACAAATTTATATAAAACAACACATTTTTTTTATATAACAAAAAACACAAAAAAATGCAAAAAATCAATTTTTAAAAATTAATTAAAAATTAAATATTAATTAAAATAATATAAAGTTTTAATATATTTTAGAAATACTGATTCCTTTTATATATTTTTTTTCTAGATTTCTACAATTAAAAATAAAATTATAAAAAAATAAATTAGATTCAAAAAAAAATAATCCTCTTCTACATGTGATCCTCTTCCCGGTACAAAACGTTATATTATAAACTTTTTATATAAGATTTATAATTACTTTTTATTATTAATATTGTATTTATCAAAAGAAAATTTTATAATTTTTTTTTTTAATAAATTAATAATATAAAAAATTTTTATTATTAATTTTTAAAATTTAATTTATTTTTTCTTATATTTATTATTTAATTAAACAAAAAAATTTTGAAATTTATAAAATTTTATATTATTAAAGGGAGTGGGATTTAGAAATTTAAAAATAAAAATAGAAATAAAAATAATAATTATTTTTAAATTATTTTTAAAATATTTAAAAATAATCATAATAACTGTAATTTTGATATAAGAGTTGAGAGGAGTTTTTTAGGCTGCCATGAGAGTTACATGGGTTGCTTTAGGCACCGATTTTGCTATTTTAGTCGGTGGCCAAAATATATCTGCTTTGGCAAATATACTGGTTTCAAATTAAGCCTAAGTCCCTCTTTTGGCCTTCCCCTGTTTTAGGAAATTTATCCTGTATCCACTTCCGTTCGCCACCTAGTTTTGTCCTGTTTCACAGAAGTGTGTTCGCCAGTGAGCAAGGGTAAGACTCACCTTTCCGCCCAGGTTTTCCAAAATTGCGTGTTCCTACAGAACAGAAACAGAACAAACACACAACAAACACACAGAACAAACACACAGAACAAACATATAGAACACAGAACACACACAACTACACAAGAAATATCGAAATGGAAATCCAAATTTCAGAACAACAGCGATAGCATCGGCCATTCGACAGAGCGTATCACCTTATCTTTATTCCTGAATCGCTAGTTGATTAAAACTACATCAAGCATATCATCAAACCTTCCGAGGTCACGCATAGAAGTTACGGGAAGGATACGCTGCGCATCTGCGTGATGCATATATTTTCATCGCACATTCTGATCCCTGTAGAACTCTACGCGTCGGTATGAACAAACGAAGCCCATGCTACGTAGTTACGTGGGTGACAAAATACAGTTCGAATTCAACACATCGAAAATTAACACAAAACAAGTACCAGGTACACGCGTTCAGAACAACAACCACCATACCACGCCGCTGCCGCCGCCGCCCACGCCAATGATTTGATACACCCAAAAAGTCTACTACCCGGGCTATTAAAGAATAAAATCTATGAAATTGTTTATCTTGCCCAAACACAAAATTGGTTAGCTATTTCAGCATTAGTGATAGTATTATTAACAAGATTTTTAAGCAAATTAATAATAAAATTATTAGCTATTAAAACTAGAAACTATCTACATATTATATTCAACAAAGCAATACAATCATAAATAAACCTTATTAATAACAAAAACTAGAATACCAGAATCATAATATATAATAACATAACAAATAAGCTAGGTATTGAGTGCCATAGACGTACTGTTATTAGGGCTATGGCCTGGGTTAGGTTCACTATGCGCATAGCTGCCCGGGTAAACTATTTAAACGAACAGGCTAGATAGTGATGTGTGGATTGGGCTGAACTTATGCTGAGAAAATATCCTAGGTCAGAAAACTGGCGTTATGTCAGATTTAGTGATGAAATTTATTTTGGTGTTAGTACTGAAGGGCGGGTATGGATTTGGTGGCGGGATGGGGAGCGGTATTAAGCAGATTGTATACACGTTAGGAATGAAAGACAAGCTATAGTCAAACTACACGCCTGGGCAGCCATTGGTTATAACTTCAAGTCTGAGCTGGTGTTTTATATTACTGACAATAACAATGGCAAAATGTTAAATATATATATAAACCAAATTTTGGAGCCTGTAGTTCGGTTATGGTTATAAGCAGACCAGAATTTTGTGCTGGAGGAGAATAATGACAGTGGGTATGGTACTAGGCACAATAACGAGACTGCTAGGTGGAAGCAAGTTAATGACCTGCGCCATTTCTGGAACTGCAGTCAGTCTCCTGACCTGTCACTTATTGAAAATGCCTGGCAGGTCCCAAAAGCACATCTTAGACAATCCCCTCACTGGGATAATGAGGGTGCCAGGCGGCTGGCCTTAGAGGCATGGGATAACCTGAGCCAGGAGTCAATTAATAGATGGGTGGATTCAATGCCAGACCGTTATCGCATCTGGTGGTCGGACAACCACGAGGTAGCTGGTACCTGTATTTTAATTTGTGTTGTTGCGTTGAATTCGAACTTTATTTTGTCACCCACGTAGTAGTCTTCCCTGAACCAACAGTCTCACGTCAGCTCCACTATCGCCTGATGTAAAGCTGAGGCTAAATTGTGACGTAGATTTTGAGTCCCCTCCTAGTAAGTTCTTGGAGCAAGCCTTTGGAATAGCCTGTGCAGATTTGTCTTCGGCTTTCCAGAGCGTGCCAACGACGTGCAGGTACCAGGCCAGTTGAAAGGCGTGTACAACGCGTATCACCTCGTCTGTCAGGTGCTCGGCCAAAATTTCCATCGTGGAACAGGCTGAGAGAAACGCCAGTTGAACCCTGGGATGTTTGACTTCAGTGAAGTCATCCATAGTGAGCTCCTTGTCAAGCTTTTTGTCAGGCCTCAGGGGAATGTACCTATCAGATGGGCTCTTTTGCGGCTCCGACGACAGCTTGAAACCCGCGGAAACCCTGGCGTTCGTTAAGACAAACCTTAAATGGGATAATTCGGGCCTTTATCCGGCCTGGCAACGCATTCGACAGTGTTGTTGCGAGGCATTTATCATCGTCCGGAATCACCGAAAAGATAATTTGTTCCTGTAGAGTTTCGCCTCGAAATCCGCCTGCTCTAGCATTGACGACTGTGATTACGTTTGCTTTCAGGCGGTTCCTCTGAAGTTCGCTTAAAATATAACGATCAGTTAAGGATCTAGGCTGTGTCGATAAGTCTGTCTAATATTATTTTGCGTTATACGTACCCCGCATGATCGTTCCTATCGTATGCTGGACAGTGTATTTACAAATTAGAATAATATCAATATAATAAAACTAGGCTCCGCTGGATTGTAAACCTTGCCCCAATCAACATTTACGAGCTAGAGGCGATTTTGGGGCTCTGGATCTGTCCCATAAAATATCGGCCGAAAGTGCAACAGGGATGCATCTACCGCATCATGGGTTTTAATGCAGGTAAGCCATTCCCTGGTCGTCCATAGCCTGCAGGTGACTACCAAGGCATTCCGAGGAAAAGAGCCGCAGAATATCCACAACGTCAACTGGTGAGATGGCTTCCACGACAAAGATCTTGATGAAAATAGTTATATATTCAATGAGAAGACATCGCTTTTCGTAACCGGATTTTGTATATTGTCTACAGTAAAATTACCACAAATTCAACTCAGCGTAACCTCTTTGTTAGCGGTTTTATACCTCTTTGAACGGATATCTCAGCGTTTACCTCAATTACCCACAAATTCGAGATGTACTTTCTTCTTCCAACCCTTCTCATTATTCCTTCGGTTCTCGGCGACTGTCGCCGCTTCAACACCACCGAACGCTGGACCTCCGGTTATAAGTTCCTCGATACTGTAACCCAGGTCTCCGACTACACAGTTTGCAATGGCACCACCGCAAACACTGAAAACCCTCGAAGCAGTTGTGGTGAAGGCAATGCTTGTGCAGTAATACCAGAAGGCGGAATATCAGCCTCCGCACGGTTCAGCGTCCCTCCTACAAACAACAGCACCGAAGCCCTTGAAACCTTTTTCAAACTCGTCACTAAAGCGGTAGAGGGTAATGGAAATGGCAATGGAGCTAATAATGTGCTGCCGCCAGCGTATGAGCTCTGTGCGAGCATCGCAAACGAGACTGAAACGCTTCCTCAGGCGTATTGTATTGAGCCTGGACAATCTGGGTGGCTTAGGTATGAACCGGAGTATGTGTGTGTTAATGGGATAGCTGAGGAGTGTACGGATGGGCCATTTGAGAGCGGAACGGAGTTGATGGTTTGTGGGCCTGACAAACTGTCGGGTGGGCAGCTGAAGCTTTCCAAAAATCGCACGATAGAACAGAACGGTCAGAGCTATAGAGCGAGCGATGAGAACCCCGCCGTTAAGAGTCAGTTAACATGTGCACCAGCTGAGCCATCAATGGGAGTGATGGGATTTACAATTAAGGCGTGGTCATCCGGGATTGTGGGTTTAACAATAATGGCGGGGTTCTTTTTGTAGACACGACAACTTGCTGTATGGTTTACGAGATAAATGCTTCGAGGTGTTGATATCTGTACTTAATTAGCTTAATTATCGCATGGCTCCTAATATATACTCGTGTTTGGATGATTTGCAATAATACTGTGCTCAGTAAGTCACGTGATCACCGGCTCATGAGATACTTAAGTAGTCCTGAATTCCAGGTCCTTCTGGTCTCCCAAGGCCCCTCTTAAGTCTCGAAAGGAAGCGGCCGTATTCGCAAACAAAAGCAAAGTAGTGCGAGGTGGCTAATGTCGCGTGGCTATGTTCAACCCCGACGCTGGGCGAGATTATTTCATTTCCTCATCCAAATCCACTTATTAGTAAATTTTTAAAAAAAGTTAAAATTTAATAAAAAAATTTTTTTTTTTAATTGTTGTTTATGTAAGAAATCGTATAGGGACTAGTCGAAGTATCAAAATAATATATAAATGTTATAAGGTAAGATGAGTATACTAGTGTGTATACAGATTAATACTTAAATTATTATTTAATTTTCTAAATATATAATAATAAATATAACAATTTAAATAAATAATTAATAAAAAAAATAATAAAGTAAATTGGATAGGAGATAAATCTATAAATTAGATATTTAGATATAAAATATTAAATTAAATAGAAGTTAAATTTATAAATTAAATATTTGAATATAAAATGTTAAATTGGATAGGAGATAAATTTAAATTAAATATTTGGATATATAAGATATTAAATTGAATATAAATTATTTTTTAATAGTTTAAAAATTTGTATAGGCTAAGGGCTTAAATAGGCTTTTTATTATATATATTAAAATAATAATATTAATATAATTTTATAAATTTTAAAATCTAAATTTAAATATTTTTTTATTTTGGATTTATAATTTATGTTATATTATATAATTTTTCTTTTAATTATAGTATTATTTAAATATTTCTTATGATTATTTTAAAAGTTTCTTTAATTAATTAAATTTTTATTTAAAGTTTATTATATTAGGAAAATTTTATTATATAATTTTTTCTTTTAATATTTATGTTCTATTAATATTTTAGTTTGATGTTTAGAATTTTAGTGAATTTTTTACTATAATAATATCTTTTACTAATTTTAAATAATATAAATTTTTGATAACTATCTTTATATAAAATATTTATAAAAAACAAATTGCCTAAATTTTTTATATTTAAATTTTTTTTTAATATTTTAAGTTTTAGATTTTTAAATTTTGATTTTTTTGGTTTTAGTAGATTTTAATTTTAATTATATAAAATTAAAACTTTTTAATTTTTCTCAAAAATATTGGCTTTTAAATTAATTCTTTAATCTAATTGAAAAATATTATTTAAAATTATAGTTTTATTAAATAATTAATTTGTTATATAAACTGTTACACCTGTCCCAGGTCTTCTTTGTGGGATTTCCTAAAACAGCTAGCTCACTTTGTTAAACTGTTTTCTCTATTTAACTGCTTAAATCTTAAAAAAGAAATATATATATTTACAAATAAATAAGTAGGTGGTATAAAAATATAATAATATATAGAAGTAAGAATGTTTCTAGATATTTAAGTATATTAGGTAAATAACTAAGTGAATTAACTGATAAAATTCTAAAGAAGACTAAGAATTATTATTATTTAAAGGGTTTTATATATATGATGAAGCTTTATACAAAATAAGGTAATATATTGATATAGCTTAAATTATTTATTAAAAAAAAATAGGTTAATAAAGTTTAATAGATATATCTAATTATTAATTCATATGATCTGATTAGATCACCTGACCTGATTAAGGTATATTATACTGGAATGTTTGTTTTCATACTTTAAAACACAATTTACAAAATAAATATTTGCATATAAATCTGTAAATATTTTTCCAAATATGGTCCATAATTGGGTATATCTTCTTTTGTGTTTATCATACCAAGTCATACTCAATATAGAGAAATCGTAACACTATCTCCTTCTTTTTAAGGAAGATTCTTGGTAGGGAATTTTATACATAAGGTCTTATCCAGAAGATAATTCTATATAGGTATAAAGATCATATAGGTTTTTAGTTTATGCAGGTAACATGTTCTATGTAGGATGGGGTTCAGTATAGTCTTTGTTTCTATATGGAATAATTTTGACAATATAGAACAAAGGTCTATAAAAAAAGTAATTTTATATAAACATTTTTTCTATATAAACCTGATTTTTGTATAGGATTTAGGTCTTCATATATAATTAGGTAAACAATAGTAATATAAAAATATAAGAACTAAAAAATTTTAAATTTTTAAACTTAAATTATTAAATATTTTTACAAGTAATTAATATATTTCTGTAATGAATTTAAACAAAATTAACAAGTGATACAAATCAAATTTAACTAATAAGAAATTGTTCAACAATCACATTTGAAAACTATTGGAGGGTTTTGTTAACAATCTTAAAAAAACGGTAGTTTTTTATAATTATTATATTAAAAATTCTTATAAGTGTTTGGTAACAATGGATTCTTCTAGTTAGGCATCAAAACAATGTCAAGTATGTATTAAACAAAACAAAAATCATTACACTATAATCCCATATAGGTGTTTCCTTCCTTAAAGGATTTTCTTTGGAAGGGTATTGATTTTTAAGGTAGTAGACTGAATTAGCACTATTCGTTGTTAAAAAGTAAAAGAACTTTTAAAAATAAAAAAATAATTAGTAAAATCTCTAATAAAAACTACTTAGCTTCAAACAGAAATCATTCATCAAAAAAAAGAAATAAAGTTGATTATCTTAAAGCATCAAAAAAACATAACTCACAAAGATAAATAATTATAATTGGATATCAAAAAAAATAATCCTTATAAAAAAAAAGAAAATATACAAACAAAAAATTTCATTCACAAACCAATAAATCATTTTATAAATAAAACTTTAAATTAGTTAAACAATATTTCATTAGAAAATTTGGGAATTACAGGTAAAATAATTTTCAAATCAATAAATTTCAACACATTAAAAGAATTCGTTAATTCAACTTTATAAATAAATTAAATATATATCTTTATTCCTTATTATTTCCATAATCTTCCTCATTTCTTCTTAAATTCCATCATACCCTACTTAATAAACATCCGAAAATTCCTAAAATAATTCTAAATAAAACCAGATAATATATTATTTTCTAGTTACCATAAATCATCTTCTAGATCATAAAATAGGAACCATTTTACAAAATATTCATTTTTCTCATTAAATTTATTAAAGATCTAGTCAACATCATATTCAACAAAGTCATTATATTCAATTTCTTCATCCTTAAAATCTTCTCATAGTCCTAATAAGGCAAGTTCTAGGACTAATATATGAAAAATTCTATAAATTCTAATTAATCCAAATATATCTAACTCATATTAATATTTTCCAAATTATTTCTTAATAATATAAAAACCAAATTTTTAATAATCAAATTTTTTATTAAAACAATATATTTTCAAATTTCATACAAACAGATATGCTTTATCTCCTTCTTTTAATAAAAAAACTTCTTCTCAATTTCAGTTATAATAATATAACATTCATTCTTAAAAAAATTAAAAATCTTTTCTAAAATTACTATAGAAATTTTTCATAAATTCCATATATTTTTCTATTTTAAGTACAACTTCCTTAAATTAAAAAAATAACAAAAATGCTTTTAATCCTCTTAAAAATTCATAAAATACATATTTCAAAATAAAATATAGAAAAATATTATATATAAATTCTATTATTAAGAACAGATTAATCCAGTTAATTTATACAAAATTTAAAAAACTTCTAAAATAAATTTCCAAAATTTAAATAAATTATTTTAAAATTTTATCAATTTGGGCATATTTTTTAATAGTAATATTAAACTTAATACTAGTTTAATTCATTAATAATTACCAAAATTTACTAGTGAAAAAAAGGTCTTAATTAGAGATATATTTTATTTACATACCATATTTACTAAAAACATATTAGTTATAGACTTGTTAAAATTCTTTAGATCCCTATTAACTATTCCAAGATATAAAAATAGCCATTTTAATCAGTTTATCAATTATAACCAAAATTTCATCATACAATATATTAATTAAAAAATCACATATTAGTAACAATCCTTAAACAAAATTATAAATAATAATTTCAAAAAATACACTAAGAACATCATAAAATTATAATATTTCATAAAATTTATATTGATTTAGTTTATTTTTATAGCACATATTGCATATTTTGATATATTCTTTAATATGCTTATACATTCTAGATTAAAAATAGATTTTAGTAATTAGTTTTTAAATATGGTCAATCCCTAAATAACCATGTATTAGTGTGTCATAATATTAAAAAATAATTTTTATTTATAATTTCTTTATCAAAACATAAAAAATATTTCTAAATAAAATAATTCCATCCTAAATTTCAAAGTATTTTAAAAAATCTGTTAGATTTTTTAAAATTCTTTTTGAGATAGGATTATTTTTATAAATTTTAAAAAATCTTTTATAGAAAAAATTTTTAAAAAAGTGTTTAATAAAATTGAAAATTTTATTAATAGTAATATAATTTTATTCTTTCTTAAAGATAATTTTTTTATCTGGTTCAATATTTTTTATTAGATTTAGTTAGTAGTTGATGGTGTTGGCCAAGGTATTTTTTTTTTTTTTAAAATATATTATTTTTATATTGTATTCACTAAAGGTTTCTCACCATTAAATTTATCTTCAATTAAATTTTTTAATAGTTATAAAATATATAAAGTTTTTATAATTAAATAAAATAATAAAAAGTTTTTTAATTTAAAAATAAATGCATCATTTCTTATATACTTCTACAATAACTATGAGTTTTTTATTATGAATAAAATATCAAAACTATGTAACATCAAATTTATAAGAGATATAAGCAATTAAATATTATTCATTATCTAAGTGTAATTGGAGTAGACAAGCTTTTAAAACTGTTACTAAAGTATCTATTTCTACCTTAATAAGTAAAACTAAATTGTAGAATTAAAAAATAAATGCAAAAATAAAATTTTTTTTAAAGGTTTGGAAAGCTTCTATTTTTAAAAATATTATTTTGAATTTAATATTTTTTTTTTATAAATTTGGTGAGGGTGGCAAATATGAAGCTATATTTTTTAATAAAATAATAATAATAGTTGCAAAATTTTAAAAATAATTGTATATTAATGATATTTTTAAATTTAGGCCAATCTTAAATAACTTAAACTTTTTTAGAATTTATTTTAATTTTATTAAATATAATTATGGCTTTTAAGAATTTAATTTCTAGTGTATTAAATTTTGATTTTTCTAAGACAACTTATAAATTTTATTTATTAAATGTTTTTAGGACTAAGTTAATATATTTATAATATTCTTTTTTAATTTTGCTATAAATAAAAATATTATCTAAATAAATAATATAGATTTTATCAATATAATTACACAAAACATAATTTATAAATATTTAAAAAAAAACTAAAACATTAATTAAGCTAAAAAACATAATTAAATATTTGAAAAGTTTATAATAACATTTAAATACAATTTTTTATTCTTTTTTAAAATTAATTTATATATTATAATAAATATTAATAATATCAAATTTAATAAAATATTTAACTTCTTTAAATTAGTCAAATAATTTACTAATAAATAAAAGAAAACTAGTATTTTTGATAGTAATAGTATTTAGACTTTGGTAGTTGATATAGATTTGAAGTTTTTTATTTGGTTTTGGTACAAATAATATGAAGTATCCAACTAGCAAATTAAAAAATCAGATATATCTATTTTTAAAATTTTCTTTAATATATTTTTAAAAAATGGTTGTTTCTTTTTTAATGTAGGTATAAATAAATAAGGATTTTAATTAAGTTCTTTTTTTAAAAAATATAGTATATGTAAATTAATTGATTTCAAATAATAATTTATTTTTTCTAAAAGATTTAAATACTTGTTGGACTAATTTGTTAATTCATTCAGGTATTTTTCCTTTATAAAATTAAATTAGTTCTTTAGTTTTGAAGAGAATAATTTTAATAAAACAAAGTTTATTTTTAAATCAAATTTTTAATTCTTTCTATAATATTTGTTAAATAAGGTGTAAATAAATTTTTTATCCCATTTTTAACTTAATAAGTTATATTTTTTCTTAAAGTTATTAATAATTACACCAAAAGAATTTGATAATTTATTATTTTTAGCTAATATTCAGATTATACTTATATAACCAGTTATGTCCGAAGACCAAATCATACATAAGATTAAAAATATCCATAATAATAATTTTAAAATATTCTTTAATAAAAAGTAAAAAAATTGTTTTGTAAGTAATTGTTCTTAAAGAAAATTAATTAAAAGTTATAATATAGATAAAATCAGTTTTAAAAATTTTTAATAAATTGAATTATTTAATTATTTAAAAGTTGATGTAATATATTTTTACTCTGCTATTAATAAAGGTATTAACAGCATTTCCATTAATATTAACAATAATTATGAAATAATTTTTTGAAGTGAGTGTGAGAGTTCAAATTGATTCTTGATTTGTGATATAGAAGTTAGATCATTCAAGCAATATTTGTTTTTAAGGTCATTTTAATTTAAATCTTTTGAAAAGAAGTTATTTTCTACAAAATAATTATTTAAATAAAATTTTTGTTCAGAATTTTTAAATTCTAAATCAGAATTATATTTATTAAATTCATTTGTAAGTTCATCCTTTCTATCTTGTTTTAAGAAATTTGAGGCATTAGTGAAAGCTTTGGAGAAAAGAACAAGATATAATTCCTATAGGTATTTATTATTATTATTCTTTTCATATTTCTTTATATAATTCTTAAATTTTTTATATTTCTCAAAATTTTTGGAGCAGAAAAGGCACTGCCATCTGGTGAAGATGTCAATAAAGAATTCAAGGGTGTATCAATTTCCTATTCATCCTATTTATTCTATAACATAATATTTGTATAACTCAAATCTTTCATACATAGTGAATATAGATGTTCTTTCACATTTGTCTTTTTGGCATATCCACTAAATTCAGCAGGTTTATCCATAAATTATTAGAAAATAAGGAACATGATTAAAATATTTTTCTTAATAATTTTTGAAGTTGATTTAATCTTAGTTATAGTTATTCTTTTTACATTTTCTTTAGTATTGTATTATTTAAATCTATATAGAAAGGAATTTCTTACAATACTAATATCCATATAACATAGTTTAATACCATTAAAAAAAGTTAATTACAATTTTATATTTAGTGATTTGGTATTAGTTGTAGTAATAATTTTGACAAAAAAGGAGTTATTTATTATATAATCCATAATCAACAAGGATTTTCTTACAAAAATAATAAAGTTATATTTTTAAAAAATCTTCCCATCCAATAATCATACAAAAAGTCTCATACTAATTAATAATAATTTCAGAATATTGGATAGAAAAATGATATGTTTGCCAGTCACAGGCCATCTTTTTTTCATAAAGTTCAATCATAACATAAAAAATAGCATATTAATATTCCTTTTTTTTAAGCCATTCAAATTTTCTAGCAAAATTATATCCTACTACTCTAGCAGTTTTTATGATATAATAATATTAACATAGCTCAATATTTTTTTTATTAATTTATCCTATCCATTGTTAGGTATCTTTTCTACAATTAAAGCAGTATCATTCTTCCTTATCTAGGTTTATCATAAATTTTTTAAATTCTCCTTTTTCTTTTCTTATTTCTTCCCAAAATTTATCACTATCTTAGTTACTACTTGATTCTAAAATCTTAATAATATATGGGTATTAGTAATATTTGGTGCAACAGAATTGATTTTAAAAGTGGATTATAGGATGTTAGAGTAATTTAAATTATTCATAGATAAATCATTCATAATAAAAATTATAATAAAAATAGGTTTGATAGAACTATTTATTTGATCATTATTAATAAAAAACATATCATTCTTAAAGAAAATTATTCCAAAACTAATAATATTCTTTTTAGTTAAAGAAGTAAAAGAAATGTTTTAAGAAGAAATTAATTTATATTCCTTTTTTTTCATTTTTAATAGTAAATTTTAGGATAGATATTTAGATATTTAAATTAGATTTTTTTGAAAATAACAATAAAATTTTTCTTTTTAAAATCTATTGTTGGATCTGTTTAAAATTTTAGATATTAAATTAGGTTATTCAAATTAAAATAATTTTCCAATTTTCAATATTACAAAACTAATTTTTATATTATATATTATTTTATAAGCAATTTTGCTAAAAATAACCTTCTTCATTATATTTTTAATAAAAAAATTTATTAGATTTTAGCAACTTGTTGATATTATATCTCTTTTAAAAATTTCTAGTAGTATTTAAATCCATAAAAACTAATCCAAAGATTTTCTTTAATTATTATTTTCCCAAACTATTTTTTTTTTATTGATTATTTAAAAAATTAGTATTATTATTTTTAAAAATAAATTTTCCTTTATTAAATAATCAAAATAAATTTAAAATAATTTTTTAGAATGTTTTAAATTGAAAGTTGGTATTTTTAGCTTAGTAAGTGATATTATCTATTTTAATAATATATACTTACATTTCTTAATAAATAAAATCATTTTTAATCATTTTATATTCAAAAACCTTAATCTAAAAATAAAGTTTAAATTTATTTTAAACTCAGTCAAAAAAATATTTATTATTATATTTAATAAAAAAAACATACTAATTAAAGAATTAAAAATACATTTACATAAATCCAGTTTATCAAATATTATCTATTTTGTAGAGTGCTTTTTCTTCCTTATTTTTATATTTGTACTTTTGTCAAAAAAATTTAATAAAACTAATATAAGTATTAAAAACTTTAATAATATCTAGAATTTTAATTATACAATTTGTTTCTAAAATATTTTCATATTTTTTTTTATATAAAAAATAGATTTGAAAAAACAATTTTTTTAAAATATATACCAATAAATAAAATTTTTAAAATATTATTAAAAAATTTTCCTAGTTAGAAAATAAAAAAAATATTAAATTAATTAAAAAATTAATTAAATTTCTTAAGTTATTTTCCATACTTAATTAATTCTCCTAGTTTTAATGGCTTATAAGTTTTTTCTAAAGAAGAATTCTCAAATTTCTTAATTCATTTCTTTATATTCAGAATTATCTTAATAACATCTTTTTTAAACATAATATTCATCTTTTTTTATTTTCTTTTTCTTTATTTTCTTCCTTATTAAAATCATTTGATTTTTTTTTTTCTAATTATTGTTAAAATTATTCTAAATATTGGTCTACAGGTCCAGATTACTTGTCAATACCTTCCACACCTTGGATAGAAATATTGGTAATTACTACAAACATTTCTATTATTAATTAGTTTAATCAATTATTTATTCTATCTGTAACATCTTCAAAGTGGTATGATTTAATACTATTATCACTACCTAGATATTTGTATAATGATGAGTGTTTTAGGTTGTTATTTATCTGTTTTTATAGGATTACTATGCTATTGTAGTCCTATTTCTCTTTTAAAATTAGTCTTTTTTTTTGTAGAGATATTTTTTTTTATTTTTATAATGCTTTTTTTATATAGTTTGAATTGTTTTTTATATACATATACTTCTTCTATTTCTAAAAATTGGATTGGTTAAAGTGTTATATTTGTTCTAGATTTTTTTTATAGAATTTCCTAAAACAACTAGTTTATTCTATTAAACCGTTCTTTCTATTTAATTACTCAAATCTCAAAAAAGAAGTATATATATTTATGAATAAATAAATAAGTAGTATAGAAATATAACAATATATAAAAATAAAAATACTTCTAAATACTCAAATATATTAAATAGATAATTAAATAAATTGATTGATAAGATTCTAAAAAAAACTAAAAACCATTATTATTCAAAAAGTCTTATATATATAATAAAGTTTTATATAAAACAAAGTAATATATTAATATAACCCAAATTACCTATCAAGGAAAAATAAGTTAATAAAACCTAACAGACATATCTAATTGTCAATTTATATGATCCAATCAGGTCACCTGACCCGATCAAGGTATATTATGCTAAAATACTTGTCTTTATATTTTAAAACACAATTAACAAAATAAATATTTGCATACAAATTTGTAAATACTTTTCCAGGTATGGCCCATAATTGGGTGTATCTTCTTTTGTGTTTGTCATACCAAGCCATACTCAGTATGGGGAGGTCGTGACATAAACAAATTTTTTATTATTAATAGTTTTTAATTATTATCTCTGAAATTATAAAAAATATTTCTATTAAAATATTCTATTTAGTTTTAATTAGTTTAATTTATAATTACAAAATTTTATAATATAAACTAACATATTTAAATTCTAATATCTAGATATTAAAAAAAATTTAATGTAAAAAAAATATCTTAAGTAATATTAGAATATTGGAAGATTTTGATTAATTTGTTTAATTCTTTAAATTAATATGGGAATAAAATTACAAAATCTATTATATTAAACAAAAAAACCAAATTAATTAAAATAAAATTTATAAAATTTATTAAACAATTCCTAAATATAAATAATATTAAATATAGATTATTAAATAAATTTATTCCAATTTTTTCACTAAAAAAAATATTAAAACTTATAATAATAAATTTATAAATTTAAAATTTTTTTAATTTTATATTTTTTTTATTATTAATAATAATTAGTAAAAATCTTTTTTTATAATTTTAATTAAAAAATATATTATCTTTTATAAAATAAAATAAAATTAATATAAAAAACAAAATAAATTTTCATTAAAAAAAAAAAACTCCAATTTATATATTTTTTTATTAATAAATTTAAAAATTCAAAATAAACTTTTTATTTTATTAAATAATTTAGAATAAAATTAAATTATTTTTATATTTTATATATCTAATTAAATTTAATCATTTTTTTTATATTCAAATATTAAACATCATTTCTTATTTATTTATTTTTATTATATTTATATAATATAATTGATTTTTATATAAAAAATTTTATTTATTAATTTTTAATAAGTTTTTTTAATCCCTAAAATTCAAAAATATCTAAATTCCAATTATAGTTTGTAGTAAATAAAAAAATACCAGCAATATCCAAAATTTTATTATTATAAAAGTATTTTATTAAAAAAAACTAATTTATTTAATTATTTTATTAATAATTAATATATATACAAAAATATTATTCTATAATATTATTAATATATTTTGTTTGTTTATTAATTTAAAAATGGTAAATTATACTAAATCAATAATATATTTTTAATTATATATTAACTTTATTTTAAAATTTATTAAAAAAATTTTATCCTCTATCTGATATAATTTTTTTAAATAATTTATATAACTTCCAAACTATCACGGCCTCCCCATACTGAATATGGCTTGGCATGACAAACACCTCAACCCAATCCCCGTCCACCACCTCTCCGACCTCACATGACAAGCGCAGAAGAGGACACACCCAATTTTGGGCTACACCCAGAAAAGCACCCACAAACTCGCATGCAAATATTTATTCTGTTATTTGTGTCTTGGAGTAATGAAGTGCAGACACCCGCTCAACACATCTAGTATGTATGACCATATAGACCATACCAATATATATGTATGGTTGTATGGACCATACAGACATACGCCCTGCCTTATATGAAGCTTCATCATGTATATAAGAACTCTTGAACAATAACAGTTCTCAATTTACCTTAGAACTTCATCAGTCAACTCACTTAATTATCTACCCAATATACTTAAGTATCTAAAAGCACTCTTACTTCTATATACTGTTACACTTCTATACCACCTACTTACCTACTCACTAATACACATATTCCCCTTTGAAACTTAAGCAGTTAAATAAAAAAAACAACTTAACAAAATAAGCTAGCTATTTTAGGAAATCCTGCTTAAAAGTCCTGGGACAGGTGTAACACAAACATCTCAAAAAAATATCTTACCTAAACCTTTAACATTAAATTTTTTAATCATCAAAAATAGATAAATTATTTTAAAAAATCAATCCATTATAACAAAAATTGTATTATAATTATTAATTTCAAATAATCCAATAATCAGATTAAAAAATATATTTTATTAGTTTTTTTCAACAATTTATAATAATTATAACAGTTTTTAGGAAATATTTTTTAGAATTTTAATTTATTTATATATATAATAATTATTTATAACGATTTCTATCAGGAAAAAGACCACATGCAAAAGAGGACCAACAAATTTTCAATTTTAAAAATTAATTATAAATTAAATATTAAATAAAAAAAAAATTAAAAAAAAATTATATATCTTAGAAATTACTATAAAAAATAATATTTTAATTTTTTAGAAATTTTTATATATTATTTAAATTAATATTAATTTTTAAATTTTGTAAGAAATCGTATATAGACTAGTCGAGATATCAAGGTAATACACAAATGTCACAAGGCAAGATAAGGCATTAGTGTGTATACAGATTGATACTTAAATTGTTGCTTAATTTCTAAATACATAACAGCAAACATAACAGTTTAAATAGATAATTGACAAAAAAAATAACAAAATAAACTAGACAGGAGGTAAATCTATAAACTAAATATTTGGGTGTAGAGTGTTGAATTGGATAGGAGTTAAGTTTATAAACAAGATATTTGGGTATAGAGTGTTGAATTGGATAGGAGATAAGTTTGAATTGGATATTTGGATATATAGGATGTTGAATTGGATATGAGTTGTTTTTTAATAATTTGGAAGTTTATGTAGGGTAAAGGTTTAAATAGGTCTTTTGTCGCATATATTGAAATAATAATAATAATATAGTTTTATGAGTTGTGAGGTCTGAATTTAGATATTTTTTTATTTTGGATTTGTGGTTTATATTACATCACATGGTTTTACTTCTATTTATAGTATTATTTAGATATTTCCTATGGTTATTTTGAGGGTTTTTCTAGCCAACTAGATTTCTACTTAAAATTCATCATGCTGGGAGAGTTTTGTTATATAATCTTTTCTTTTAGTATCGATGTTTTGTTGATGTCTTGGTCTGATGTTTAAAATTTTGGTGGGTCCCTTGCTGCAACAATATTGTTTGTTGATTTTAAATATCATAAATCCTCAATAATTATTTTTGCACAAAATTCCTATAAATAACAACTTTCCTAAAATTTTTGTATTTGGATTTTCTTCTAATATCTTAAAACCTAAATTTTTAAATTTCAATTTTTTTGGTTCTAATGTCTTTTAGTTCTAGTTATATAAAATCAAGACTTTTTAGTCTTTTTCAAAAATTTTATTTTTCAGGTTAATTTTTTGGTTTAGCTAAAGAATATTATTTAAAACCATAATTTTGTTAAACAGCTAGTTCGTCATATAAATGGATTCCTCATTATTAATATTTTCAAATTATTTTTTTTCCAAAATCTAAGTATTTTGTTTGGTTTTGGTTAGTTTTGTTTATAACTGCAGGATTTTGTAGTATAGGTTGATATATTTAAGTTCTAATATTTGAATATCAAAAAAGTCTGATACAGAAAAAATATTTTAAATGATACCAAGGTATTGAAAATTTCTGATTAACTTGCTTAAATCTTTAAAACTATATGGAAATAAAGTTGTAAAATTTACTATGTCAGGCGGGGGGATTGGGTTGGTTAGGATGGGATTTATGAAATTCATCGAGTAGTTCCTAAGCATAAGTAATGTCAGATGTGGGTTGCCAGATAAGTTTGTTTTAGTTTTTCCATTAGAGAAGATATTGAAGTTTGTGGTAGTGGATTTATAAATTTAGGATTTTTTCAACTTTGTATTCTTCCTCATTGTTAATGGTGATTGGTAGAAATTTTTTTTTGTGGTTTTAATTAGAAAATACATTATCTAATGCTAAGTAGAGTAGATTGGTATAAAAAACAAAATAAATTCTTATTAAAAAAAAAAGTTTCAGCTTATATGCTTGTTTTTTTATGGACTTAAAGATCTAAAATGGATTTTTTATTTTATTAAACAATTTTAAACAAGGACATACCATCTTGATGTTACACATATTTAGCCAGACATAATCTCCTTCCTTATATTCAAATACAGATTGTTTTTATTTATTCACTTATTCCTACTAGATTTGCATAACACAATTAATTTCTACCTAAAAGATTTCCTATAATTCTGACATCTATTAGATAAATTCTATGGCTTTTAGATTTTTGGTAGGTTTTCTCAATTTTTAAAATTTAAACATAGCTAAATTCCATCTGTAATTTGCAACAAATAAAAAGATTCCAATAATATCTAATATTTTATTATTATAAAAGTATTCAGCCAAAAATAACCATTTAACCCAGTCATCTTGTTAATAATTAACATAAACTCTAAAATATTATTCTACAATAACATTAATACATTCTATCTATCCATCAATTTAAAAATAATATGCAGTGCTAAATCAATAATAAATTTTTAATCAACTATTAACTTCATCCCAAAACTCATCTAGAAAATTTTTTTCTCTATCCAATATAACCTCTTTAAACAATCCATAAAATTTCCAAACATCTCTCAAAAATATCCCAACTAATTCCCTAACAATAAACTTTTTAAAAATAAAAATCAAATATACCATCTTAAAAAACCTATCTACAATAACAAAAATTGTGTTATATCCATTTACCTTTAATAATCCAATGATCAAATCAAAAAAAATACTTTACCAGTTACTTTCTACAATCTACAACAATTATAATAAACCCTAAAATACATTTCTAAAAACTTTAGTACATCTACAAATATAACAATTATCTACATATCAATCAACATCTTTTCATAAACCTACCCACATATATTATCTTTAAATTAATTCCAATATTTTTACTCTTCCTAAATATCCTACCATAAGATAATTATAATATCATTCTAAAATTTTTTTACAAATTTTCTCACTATCAAATACTACTCTTCTTTCATTATAATATAATTCCCCTTATTATTCTTCCATCTCTGATATTTCGACCTTAAAATATCATCTATCTCCTCTTTTAAAAACTTTAACAATATTTTAAATATATAAATCCTCAAGTACTACTATAATCCATTCTTTCTGTATTATCATAACACCAATTTATTAAATTTTTTCAAATAAAATAAATATTCTAATTCGATTTTTAATATGCTCATCCCCCTCCCCCTAAAAGAAATCCCTCAACTTTTTAGTTAATACATCAACCTTAATATTTATTTTTCCAAAAACAAAAAATATTTTAAAATCAAATCAAGAAAAAAATTTCATTTATCCCACTTATCTTTACCTTAAATACTATTTAATCATAAAATACTCCAAATTCTTATAATCTATAAAAATATACACTTAAATATGAACACTCATTAAATATCTTTCCCAATCTTTAAATACTTAAATAACTGATAATAACTCTTTATCATAAATATCATAATTATATTCTGCAAGTATCATTTTTCTCAATCAATAAACCACTAAATACCAAAATCCATCATCATATTTCTAAAAAAAGACTACAACACAAACAAAGTCTAAAACATCTATTTCTATACATATTTTTAACTTAAAATTCCAATATTTCAAAATAGGTTTTGTCGTAAACACTTACTAAAATACCAAAAAGGCTTGTTTTTTCTTACTTCCCCAATAAAATATCCAATCTTTTTTAATTAAATCATAAAAAAATTTAATTATTTTTACATAATTTTTAATAAATCATCAATAAAAGTTTGTAAATTTTAAAAAAAACTATACTTCTTTAACAGCTTCAGATCCTTTTTTTAATTCTTCCCAATCAAATATATCCTAAATCTTAACTAAGTCCATTTTGATACCATCACTTCCTACAATATAACCCAAAAACTCAATTTCTTTAATAAAAAATTCACATTTAAAAAATTTCACATAAAATCCTACTCTCATTAAAACTTTTAAAACCTTTCAAACATATCAAACATACTCTTTTCTTAAATTGCTATAAATACAAATATTATTAAAATAAATTATATAAAATTCATCCAAAAAGAATCACAAAGCTTCATTAATATAGACTTAAAAAACAACTAATACATTAATCAATCCAAAATACACCACCTAAAACTCAAAATGGCTATATCTAATTCAAAAAATTGTTTTTTCCTCATCTCCTTCTACTATTCTAATTCAGTTATATACTCCATAAACATCTAGCCAAATAAAATACTTGGTTTTTCTAAATCTATCAAAAATTTCATCAATACATAACAAAAAACATCAATCCTTGATAGTAATAACATTCAGTTTCCTCCAATCTACACAAAATCACAATATTCTATTTTTTTTAGAAACAAAGAATATAAACGCTCCCCATAAACTATTAGATTTTTGGATAAATCCTTTAACCATATTTTCTTCAATCCAAAATTTAAAGACTTTAAAATACTCTTCACTCATTAATCATAAAAATTCCCAAACTAACTTAACATCTTATAATATAAGAATTTTTATGTCTTCCTTCCTTCAAAATAGTAATGTATCTCCTTTCTTTTTCAAAAATACTTCTATCAAATTTTGAAATTCCCTAAACAATATAACAAATTCTTCAATATTAATCTTATCATCAACGTAAATAACCTATTTCCATTTTCTTCCCAGACTATAAATAACATAAACAAGCCCTTATTTCATAATTCTTTTGAAAACTTCAACACTAACAATTATAATTTTAAATAAACATTTTAAATATACTTAATTTTTTTCCCAATCAATATAAACATTATATTTCTTATACCATGGTTTTCCCAAATTAAAAGGTTTAGTAATATTAACAATGTTGGTATTAATAATTTTTTTATGGTCTTGGATTTTTATTTTGAATTAAATCATTTCCTTAACTGATTTTTTATTCCCATTAAAATATTCTACAAATTCAGAAATCTTTTTAAAGTAAAATAGAAAATTATTCTTAATTACAAATTTACAACTCATATATATTCTTGTGTCGCCACTATCCAAACAGGCAAAAATCTCAACAAATTTTTAAAAATAAAAATACAAAATAACAAAAATTTCAATATATAATTCAAATAAAATTTCAAATTTTTCAAGATTTAAACAAAAAAATAAATTCTAAAATACAAAAAAAACTCATAATATTCTTCAAAACTAAATATTCCTCAAAATAACAAATAAAGGTTTGCTTTCCTATATATCACAGAGCACAATTAAACATCTTTTTTTCCCACCTCTTCCTTAACATCTTTTTATTATTAATATTTTAAAACAGATACTATCTTGTTTTAAACATCCTCATAAAAAAATCCTCAAATGTTTTAATTACGAGTCAGACAAGAGTTGTAAAGGATTTACCCTATAAATTTTCCAAAGAATCTTAAAACCTACTTATTTAAACAATTATTAATAAAATATCCACTTTCAACGCAGTATAAACAAAGTTTTTAAGCATGATATCTATCCTTCTCTTCTTAAATTAATCATCCTCAAATATTACCAATAAATTGGTCCATAAATCCTAAATTAAAATAATTATTTTTTTAGGTTTACAGTGGAGGGTTGGTAAAATTAAAACGACTAAGTAATTTTTGGGGTGCTTACAATAATACCTATTTTCAGGGTAAACCAATATTAGCCTAATATCTAGACTTCTTCTTTACATCCAAAATTTGTTAGTTATTATCAAATTTCTAACAAAAAATTACAAATTTGTTGAATTTTGAGGGCAAAGTGTCTTGTGTGATTAAGAGTTCTTTAATTTTGATACATAATCTATTTTGTAAATAAACAATCTATGCAGCATCATCATAATTTAAACATCCCATCAAACACCTAAATTTCATAAAATAAATAAAAAAAAATTTATTAACCTATCTAAGGTTTTGTAATTTTTGTTTTACAATACCAGCAAAATCAAAATTTTTGAAAATTTTTTCAAACCATACTATAAATTCTCCATACAAAACCCATAACCACTTCTTTTTGTTGGTATTGTATTTATTAAAAGAAAGTTCTACAAAATTTTCTTTCAACAGATTGACAGCATAGGAAATTTTTGTTGCTGATTCTTGAAATTTAACTTATTCTCCCTCATATTTATTGTTTAATTAAGCAAAAAAATTTCAAAGTTTATAAGATTTTGTGCTATCAAAAAGGTCGGAGTCTAGAAATTTGAAAATAAAAATAAAAATAAAAATAATAATTGTTTTTAAATTATTCTTAAAATATTTAAAAACAACCATAATGGTTGTGGTTTGTTCTTCAAAGAATTTTGAAAAGTTAATGGCAGAGATAGACATTTAAATATTAAATTAATAAAATTACAAAACAACAAAATATAAAAAATCATATGTAAACTAATCAAAATATCAAAATAATACACAAATGTCACAAGGCAAGATAAGGTACTAATATGTATACAAATTAATACTTAAATTGTTACTTAATTTCTAAATACATAACAACAAACATAACAATTTAAATAAACAATTAACAAAAAAAATAACAAAATAAACTAAATAAAAGGTAAGTCTGTGAACTAAACATTTGGGTGTAGAATATTAAACTAAACAGAAATTAAATCTATAAACAAAACATTCAGGCATAAAATATTAAACTAAACAGAAAATAAGTCTAAACTAGACATTCAAATATACAAAATGCTGAACTAAACATGAGTTATTTCTTAATAATTTGGAAGTCTATGTAAAACAAAGGTCTAAACAGGCCTTTTGTCGCACATACCAAAATAACAATAATAATATAGTTCTACAAGTTGTGAAATCTAAATCTAAATACTTCCTTATTCTGGATCTGCAATTTGTGTTACATCACATAATTTTACTTCCACCCATAGTATTACTTAGATATTTCCTATGGTCATTCTGAAGGCTCCTCCAGCCAACTGGATTTCTGCTTGGAGTTCATCATGCTGGAAGAGCTTCGTTACAAATTTCAAAATTTTGTGTTTTTATAAAATATATTATTTAACATATTTTAATATTATATTATATTATTTTTTTTTATTTAAAACATAATGTGAAAATTTTATACCATATTTATTTTACTATCTATCCCATTATTTATTCACATAGTTACCATTTTTTAAACCATTTTTTAAATTATTTTTTAAATTATTTTTTAAATTATTTTTTAAATTATTTTCTGAATTATTTTCTACACCATTTTCCATATTATTTTTTACATTATTTTTTATATTATTTTTTATACTTTTTTTAACATTTTTTTTAAAAATAATCTTAAAAATGTTTAGTTTTATTATGATTTTTGTTATATTTTTTATTATAATTATTATTATTACCACAAAAGCAACCACATTTTTTTTTTAAATTTTAAATTTTTGATATTTAATTTTATAGTTTTGTTTTATTATAGTTTATTAATTTTTTGATTATTTAAAATATAGGTATTAGTAAATTTTGGTTTATTACATTTATTTTATAAGATTTTTTTATTTACAGTATGCAATTAAGTATTAGTTTTATTTAATATAATAATTTTATTTATAACTTTTTTTATTATTTTATTTAATTAATATATAATGTTAATAATAGATGAATTAAATAAATGGTTAGTTTTATCAAAAAATATTAATAATAATTTTATAAATAAATTATAAATAAATTAATATTTTTATAATTAAGTTTAAAACTTTAATTTAAACAATTTTATTTTATTATAATTTAAATAAAATTTTTTCTAAATTATATAATATTAATTTAATATTTTATTATACTAATTTAATTAAATCTTTTAAAATCATATTTTTTCTAACCTCTATTAATAATTTAATTTTAATAATACTATTATATATAATATAGTTTATAATATTATTATATTATTTAATATATATTATATTAAATCCAATATCTAATAATTATAAATAATATATATTATATACTAATAAATATAAAGTAATGATATTTTTTTAAACATAATAATTAATAAACTCTATATTAATATAATTATTATAATTATCTAATAATAATATACACATACAATTATCAAAAGTTTTGGTTTTAAATTTGAATATTTATTTTAATTATTAAATATTCAAATTTTTATTTGTTCATTTATTAGATAATATTACAAATAGCCAATTTTTTATTAATATATTAATATTATTAATGTACTAATTAAATTAATGGTAGGTGCTTTTGAAGATAATAAATAAATAAAAAATAATGTTATATATGCTAATATATTTAACAATAGTAACTAATTTATAATTATCATATTATTTTGTAAATTGATTTTTAAATAATATTAAAACCATTATTTTTAATGTTTAAATGCTATTTATAATAAAACTCTTTTTATTTATATTATATAATATATTTTTTATAATATTATATTTTTATTTAATATTTATAAATAATTAATAGAATTTATTAATAAAATTTAAATTATTAGTTTTAATTTAGATATTATTTAATATATATAAATAAATAAAATATAATTTTATATGTTTTTTTATGAATTGTCATGGCCTCCCTATACTGAGTATGGCTTGGCATGACAAACATCTCAGCCCAGCCCCCATTCACCGCCTCCCCAACCTCACATGACCAGCACAGAAGAAGACACACCCAATTATGGGCTACACCCAGAAAAACATTTATAAACTCTTATGTAAATATTTATTCTATTATTTATATCTTGGAGTAATAAAAAGATATTTTAGTATAACACACCTTGATCAGGTTAGATAATTTAATTAGATCATATGGTTTAATAATCAGATATGCTTGTTGGATTTTATCACCCTATCCGTCCTCAATAGATAATTCAGGCCATATTAATATAACATCTTATTTATATAAAACTTTACTATATATATAAAAACTCTTAAACAATGATAGTTTTTAGCTTACCTTAAAACTTCATTAGTCAACTTATTTAATTATTTATTTAATATATTTGAGTATTTAGAAGTATTTTTATTTCTATATATTATTATATTTTTATATTACCTACTTATTTACTTATAAATATATATATTTTTTTTTTGAGATTTAAGCAATTAAATAAAAAAAATGGTTTAATAAAATAAATTAATTATTTTAGGAAATCTTATAAGGAAGATTTAGGACAAATATAATATTTTGATTGATTTAATTTTTAAAGATGGAAAGATATATGTATATGAAGAATAGTTTAAATTACATAAGAAAAAGCACTATAAAAATAAAGAAAAATATTTTTACAAAAAGAAAAGACTAACTTCAAAGAAAAATAGGACCGTGACAGTATAGCAATTCTACAGAAACGGACAAATAACAACCTGGAATATTTAGTATCATACAGATATCTAGGCAGTGACAATAACACTGAATCATACTACTTTAAAGATATTATAAATAGAATAAATAATTGATTAAGCCAATTTATAATAGAAATGTTTGCAATAATTACTAATATCCTCATTCAAGGTATGGAAGGTATTGATGGGTAGCCTGAATCTATAAACCAGCTTTCAAAACAATTCCAACAACAACTAGAAGAAGAAGAGTCAGACGACTCCAATAAGGAAGAGAATGAAGAAGAAGAAAATGAAAAAAAAATAAATATCATATCTGAAAAAAATATTATTAAGATGATTTTAAATATGAAGAAATGAATTAAGAAATTTAAAAATTCTTCTTTAGAAAAAACTTATAAGCCATTAAAATTAAGAAAATTAATTAAGTATGGAGAATAATTTAAGAAATTTGATTAATTTTTTAACTAATTTGATATTCTTTTCACCTTCCAATTAAGAAAATTTTTTAATAATGTTTTAAAAATTTTGTTTATTAATATATATTTTGAAAGAATTATCCTTCAAATCTATTTTTTATATAAAGAGAAATATAAAAACATTTTAGAAGCAAATTACACAACTAAGATTTTAGATATCATTAAAATCCTCAATACTTATGCTAATTTTGTTGAATTTCTTCAACAAAAATATAAATACAAAAATAAAAAAAAAAATATATTTTGTAAAATAAATAATATTCAATAAATTGGGTTTATATAAATATATTTCCAATTTTTCAATCAATATGCCTTTTTTATTAAATATGATAATAAACATTTTTTTCATTAAACTTAAAATGGATTTAAACTTTATTTTTAGATTAAAATCTTTAAATACAAAATAATTAAAAATAATCTTATCTATTAAAAAATATAAACATATATCATCAAAATAAATAATATTATTTACTAAACCAAAAACATTAACTTTCAATTTAAAACATTCCAAAAGATTATTTTAAATCTATCTTAATTATTCAACAAAAAAAAATCCACCTTCAAAAACAATAATACCAATTTTCTAAACAATTAATAAAAAAAAAATAATTTAAAAAAATAATAACCAAAAAAAACTTTTAAACCAACTTCTATGAATTTGAACACCACCAGAAATTTTCAGAAAAAATATAATATCAATAAATTATTAAAATTTAATAAATTTTTTTATTAAAAATATAATAAAAAAAGTTATTTTCAGCAAAATTATTTATAAAATAATATATAATATAGAAATTAGTTCTATAATATTAAAAACCAAAAAATTATCTTAATCTAAATAATTTAATCTAATATTTAAAACTTTAAATAAGTTTAATAATAAATTTTAGAAAAATAAATTTTATTATTATTTTTAAAAGAATTTGATTCAGATATTTAAATACTTATCCTATAATCCACTATTAATAATAAAAAAAAAGGAATGTAAGTTGATTTTTTTTTAAAACATTTTTTTTATTTTTTTAATTAAAAAAAATACTATTAACTTTAAAATAACCCTTTTTAAAAATAATATATTTTTTATTAATAATAATTTAATAAACAGTTTTATCAAACCTATTTTTATTATAACTTTTATTATAAATAATTAATCCACAAATAACCTAAACCACTTCAATATTTAATAATATACCTCAAAATATAATTTAGAGTTACACATAATAAACCTATTTTTAACAAAAATTTAGATGTATACCTCAATAATTGGGATAATAACAAACTCTAGAAAAAAATAAAAAAAGAAAAAAAAGAACTCAAATTTATGATAAACCCAGATGAAAAAGAATGATATTATCCAAATTACAGAAAAAACACTTAATAATAAATAGAACAAATTAATAGAAAAAACATCGAACTATACTAACATTATTATATTATAAAAATTACTAAAATAGTAAAATATAACTTCACCAAAAAATTTAAATAACCTAAAAAAAAAAAATATTAATATATTATTTTTTATATTATGACCAAACTCTATGGAGAAAAAATGGTTTGTGATTAGCAAACATACTATTTTTTTATCCAATATCCTAAAATTATCACCAATCAACATAAAATTTTTTACATAATTATTAAATAAAAAAACTTTTTAAAAACATAATTCTATTATTTTTGTAAAAAAATCCCTATTAACTATAAATTATACAACAAATAATTTTTTTTTTATCAAAATTACTACCACAACTGGTACCAAATCACCAAATATGGAATTATAATTAATCTTCTTTAATAATACTAAGTTATGTTATATAAATATCAATACTACAAGAAATTCCTTCCTACATAAATTTAAATGATATAATATTAAGGAGAATATAAAAAAAACAATTATAATCAAAATCTAATCAACTTTGAAAATTATCAAAAAAAATATTTTAATTATATCCCCTACTTTCCCATAATTCATAAACAAATTTGCTGAATTTAGTAAATATGCTAGAAAGATGAATATGAAAGAACACCTGTATTCACTATGTACAAAGGATTCAAGCTGTGTGAATATTGTACTATAGAATAAATAAGACGAATAGGAAATCGATACATCCTTGAATTTTCTATTGATATTTTTATTAGATGGCAGTATTCCTTCTGCCCCAAAAATTTTAAAAAATACAAAAAATTCAAAAACCATATAAAAAAATATAAAAAGAATAATAATAATAAATATTTACAAAAATCATATCTTACTTTTTTCTTTAGAGCTCCTATTGACACCTTAAATTTCTTAAAACAAAACAAAAAGGACAAACCTATGGATAAATTTGATAAATACAATTCTAACTTAAAATCTAAGAATTCCAAACAAGAATTTTATTTAGACAATTATTTTGTGGAAAGTGATTTCTTTTTAGAAGATTTAAACTAGAATGGTTTTAGGAATGGATGCCGCCTAAACAATCCAGCCTCCGCATCACAAATCAAAAATCAACTCAAACTCTCACACTTGTTTCAAAAAATTATTTCATAATTATTATTAACATTAATGGAAATATTATCAATACTCTTATTAATAGTGGAGTAGAAATCTGTTATATTAACTTCTAAATAATTAAACAATTCAATTTATTAATAAATTTTAAAAAAAATTTTATATATATCATAGTTTTTAATCAGTTTTTTTTGGGAATAATTATTTATAAAATAATTTTTTTATTTTTTATTAATAAATATTTTGAAACTATTTTTATAAATATTTTTAATTTTATATATAATTTAATCCTTAAATATAACTAGTTATATAAATATGATTCAAATATTAACTAGAGATAATAAACTATTGAGTTTTTTTAATGTAATTATTAATAATTTTAAGGAAAAATATAACTTATTAAGCTAAAAATGGAATAAAAAATCCATCTATGCCTTATTTAATAGATATTATAGAAAGAATTAAAAAATTGATCCAAAAATAAATTTTGTTTTATTAGAATTGTTTTTTTTAAAGCTAAAAAACTAATTTAATTTTATGAGGGAAAAGTATTTAAATAGGTTAATAAATTGGTTTAATAAGTATTTAAATTTTTTAAAAAAAATAAATTATTACTTAAAATTAATTAATTTATATATATTATTTTTCTTAAAAAAAAAATATAATTAAAGTTTTTATTTATTTATGTTTGTATGGAAGAAAAAATAGTTATTTTTTAAAAATATATTAAAAAAAATTTCAAAAATAAATATATCCGATTTTTCAATTTGCTAGTCAGATATTCCATATTATTTATGCTAAAATTAAATAAAAAATTTTAAATTTATATTAATTATCAAAATCTAAATGTTATTATTATCAAAAATATTAATTTTTTTTTACTTATTAGCAAATTCTTTGATTAATTTAAAGGAGTTAAATATTTTATTAAATTTGATATTATTAACATTTACTACAATATACAAATTAATTTTGAAAAAGAATGGAAAACTATATTCAAATGTTGTTACAGATTTTTTGAATATTTGATCATACCTTTTGGCCTAATTAATACCCTAGTTTCCTTTTAGATATTTATGAACCATGTTTTGTACAATTATATTGATAAAATCTGTATTATTTATTTAAATAATATCTTCATCTATAGCAAGATTAAGGAAGAATATCACAAACATGTTAATTTAGTTTTAAAGGTATTTGATGAATGGAATTTATAAATTGCCCTAAAAAAATCAAAATTTGATGTATTAGAAGTTAAATTCTTAGAAGTTATAATTATATTTAATGGAATTAAAATGGACTTTAAAAAAGTTTAAGTTATTCAAAATTGGTTTAAGTTTAAAAATGTTATTAATATGTAATTATTTTTAAAACTTTATAACTACTACCACTGCTTTATTAAAAAATATAGTTTTATATTTATTGCTTTTACTAAACTTACAAAAAAAAATATTAAATTTAAAATAATATTTTTAAGAATAAAAGTTTTCTAAACTTTTAAAAAAACTTTTATTTTTATATTTATTTTTTAATTTTATGATCTGGCTTTATTGATTAAAGTAGAAACAGATGCTTTAGTAGTAGTTTTAAAAATTTGTTTGTTTTAGCTCCATCTAGATAATAAATAACACCTAATTATTTATATATCACACAAATTTGATATTATATAGCTTCAATATCCTATTCATAATAAAGAATTTATAATTATTGTAAAAGTATGTAAGAAATAGCGCATTTACCTCCAAATTAAGGAATCCTTCACTATCCTATCTGATTATAAGAATTTTATATATTTTATGATTATTAAAAAATTTAATTAAAAACAAGTTTAATAGTAAAAAATTTTTAGTAAATATAATATGAAAATAGTATATTTTAAAGGAAAAGAAAATGTTTTGGCTGATGCTATCAGCTGTTGACCAGATCTAGTTAAAAATATAGAACCAGATAAAGGAGTTATTTTTAAGAAAAAACAAAATTATATTATTATTAATAAGGTTTTAAATCTTATTGAATATTCTCTCAAAAATTTTTTTTATGAGAAATTTTTTTAAAATATATAAAGATGATTTTGTTTTAAAAAAAATATTAGAAAATTTAACAGGATCTTTTAAATATTTTGAAATCCAAGATGGAATCATTTTATTCAAAAATATTTTCTATATTTTTACAAAAAAACTATAAATAAAAATTATTTTTTAATATTATGATATTTTAGTATATGGTTATTTAGGAATTGATTATATTTAAGAATTAATTATTAAAATTTATTTCTGGCCTGGAATGCACAAGTATATTAAAGAATATATCAAAATATGCAATATGTGTTGCAGAAATAAACTTAATCAACATAAATTCTATAAAACACTACAACCTTACAACATTTTCAGCACATCTTTTGAAGTTATTACTTATAATTTCATTCAAAAATTGCTATTTACATATAATTTCTTAACTAATATATTATATAATAAAATTTTGATTATAATTAATAAATTAATTAAAATGACTATTTTTATATTTTGGAATAGTTAATAGAAATTTAAAAAACTCTAATAAATCTATAATTAACATATTTTTAACAAATATGGTGTATAAATGAAGCATATTTCTAACTAAAATTTCCTCTTTATTAGCAAATTTTAGTAATTATTAATGAATTAAATTAATATTAAGTTTAATATTATTATTAAAAAATATGTTTAAATTAATAAAATTTTAAAATAATTTATCCAAATTTTAGAAATTTATTTCAAAAGTTTTCTAAATTTTATATAAATTAATTAAATTAATCTACTTTTAATAGCAAAATTTATGTATAATATTTCTTTATATTTCATTTTAAAATATATATTTTATAAATTTTTAAGAAAATGGATATTAAAAGCATTTTTATTATTTTTTTAATTTAAAAAAATTATATCTAAAGTAGAAAAATATATAAAATTTATAAAAAATTTTTATAATAATTTTAGAAAAAATTTTTAATTTTTCTAAAAATAAATATCATATTATTATAATTAAAATTAAAAAAAAACTTTTTTATTAAAAAAAGAAGATAAAGTATATTTGTTTATATGAAATTTGAAAATATATTGTTTAAATAAAAAATTTAATTACCAAAAATTTAATCCTTATATTATTAAAAAATAATTTAAAAAATATTAATACAAATTAGATATATTTAGATTAATTAAAATTTATAAAATTTTTTATATATTAGTTTTAGAATTTGTTTTACTTAAATTATAAAAAAATTTTAAAAATAAAAAAAATTAAATATAATAATTTTGTTGAATATGATGTTGATTAGATTTTTGACAGATTTAATAAAAAAAATAAATATTTTATAAAATAATCTCTATTTTATAGTTTAGAAAATAATTTATGACAACCAGAAGATAATATATTACCTGGTTTCATTTAAAATTACTTTAAAAATTCTTAAATATTTGCTAAATAAGATACAATAGAACTTAAGAAGAAATAAAGAAGATTATAAAAATAATAAAGAATAAAAATGTATATTTAATCTATTTATAAAGACGAATTAATAATTTTTTTTAATATATTAAAATTTACTAATTTAAAAATTACTTTATTTGTAACTCCTAAATTCTCCAATAAAATATTATCTAATTAATTTAAAGTTTTATCTATAAAATAATTTATTGGTTTGTGAATGAAACCTTTTATTTATATATTTTTCCTTTTTTTATAAAAACCATTTTTTTTAATATCTATCTACAACCATTTATTTTTATAAACTATATTCTTTTAATATTTTAAAATAATTAATTCCATCTCTTTTTTTTAATAAATAACCTTTATTTAAAATTAAACAATCTTTATTAAAGATTTTGTTAATTATTTTTTTGTTTTTAGAAATTCTTTTATTTTCTAGTAATGAATAATATTAATTTAATTTATTACTTAAAAAAGATTAATACCACCTCAAAAAAATCCAAAAAAAAAAAAACTTACATAAAATTATTATACAATAACTTCTGTTTTATTTAATATATATTTGACATTATTTTAATATTTAATTAAAAGAATTCATTATTATTAAACATTTATGAAAATTTTTGGTACAATAATTATAAAAAATTATTGCTTTTTTAAGATTATTGATAAAATTTTCCAACAATTTTCAAACACAATTGCTAGATAATTTTTTATTAGCTAAATTTAATTTATATTGTTTATTAATTTTGTTTAAACTCATTACAAAAATGTATTAATTATCCACAAAAAAGTTTAATAGTTTAAATTTGAAATTTCAAGAATTTCCTAATTTTCATATTTTATATTATTGTTGTTTACCTAATCATGTATAAAGATTTAGGTCCTATATAAAAACTAAGTCTATGCAGAAAAAATATCTACATAAAACCACCCCTTTTACAAACCCCTATTCTATATTGATAAAACAATTCCACACAAAAACAAAGACTACACCAAACCTCACCCTACATAAAACATATTATTTACACAGATTAAAAACTTATATAATCTCCATATTTACATAAGATCATTTTCTAGAAAAATCTTACACAAAAAATTCCCTATTAAGAATTTTCCTTAAAAGAAGAAGATAGTGTTATAGCTTCCCTATATTGAGTATAATTTAGCATAATAAACATCTCAACTTAGCCCCCATTCACCACCTTCTTAACTTTATATGACTAGTATAGAAGAAAACACACCCAATTATGGACTACACCCAGAAAAACATTTATAAACTTTTATGCAAATATTTATTCTGTTATTTATATCTTAGAGTAATAAAAAGATATCCTAGTATAATATATCTTGATCAGGTTAGGTAACCCAATCAGATCATATAACTTAATAATTAGATATGTTTGTTAGATTTTATCACCTTATCCATCTTTAATAAATAATTCAGATTATATTAATATAATATCTTGTTTATATAAAACTTCACCATATATATAAAAATTCTTAAACAATAACAATTTTTAACTTACCTTAAAACTTCATCAATCAACTTATTTAGTTATTTATCTAATATATTTAAATATCTAAAAATACTCTTACTTTTATATACTATTACACTTCTACACCACCTACTTACCTACTCATAAATACATATACTTCCCCTTTAAAATTTAAGCAGTTAAGTAAAGAGAACAGTTTAACAAAGTAAACTAACTGTTTTAGGAAATCCCACAAAAAAGACCTAAGACAGGTGTAACATGAATTTTCTTATTTAATATTTTTTAATATCCTAATTAATAAGTTTAATAACTATATTACATATTACATCCATATACAATAAAAATTTTTAATTATATAATTATACTACTTATTATATTAATATTTTTTTAATTTTTATGGTTATTATCCTTTATTATTGATATATTTTGATTTAATTACTATTTTTATTATTAATTCCTTTTTTTAATATTATATATAGAATATCATATACATATACTAATATCTATATAAATAAAAAAAAATTTTTCTTATATACACATATTATTATTATTATATTTTTTTTAAAAATAGTTTTATTAGTTTAATAATATATATATTAAATAAACTAATAATATTTTACAATTATTAGACCATGATTATAATAATTATAATAATTATAGTGGTGGTAATAATTATAATAATTACAATAATTACAATAATTACAATAATTATAATAATTACAATAATTACAATAATTACAATAATTATAATAATTATAATAATAATAATAATAATAAAAAATTGAAATCAAAATATAACATAATATTAAAATTTGGTAAATAATACATTTTATAAAAATTATAAAATTTTAAAATTTAAAAATTAATATTAATTTACATAATACATGAAAAGTTTTAGAAAATTAAAATATTATTTTTTATAATAGTTTTTAAAATATATAATTTTTTTAATTTTTTTTATTTAATATTTAATTTATAATTAATTTTTAAATTTGAAAATTTGTTGGTCCTCTTCTGCATGTGGTCCTCTTCTTGATAGAAATCGTTATATTTATTAATGTTTTTTTAATTTTTTTTCAAGTATATTATTTTTAAATTAGTTTAAATATTTTTATCCTTCCTAAATATTTTATTATTGAATAATTATAGTATTATTATAAGATTTTTTTATAAATTTTCTTATTATTTAACACTATTTTATAATTATTATAATAAATTTTTTTTTATTGTTTTTTTATTTTTAATATTTCTATTTTTAAATATTGTTTATCACCATTTTTTAAAAATTTTCAAAATATTTTAAATATATAAATTATTTAAAATTACAATCTACCATTTTTTTTATATTATTATAAAGTTAATTTATTAAATTTTTTTAAACAAAATAAATATTCTAATTCAATTTTTAATACACTTATCTCCCCCTAAAAAAAATTCCTTAATCTTCTAATTAATATATTAATTTTAATATTAATTTTTTTAAAAACAAAAAATATTTACAAGTTAAATTAAAAAAGAAATTTTATTTATTTTTATTTAAAATATTATTTAATTATAAAATACTCCAAATTTTTATAATCTATAAAAATATATATTTAAATGTAAATATTTATTTTTATTTATATTTTTAGTTTAAAATTTTAATGTTTTAAAATAAATTTTGTTATAAACATTTATTAAAATATTTTAAAATCTTGTTTTTTTTATTTTTTTAGTGGAATATCTAATCTTTTTTAATTAAATTATAAAAAAATCTGATTATCTTTACATAATTTTTAATAAATTATTAATAAAAATTGACAAATTTTAAAAAAAATTATACTTTTTTAATAGTTTTAGATCCTTCCTTTAATTCTTTTTAATTTAATATATCTTAAATCTTAACTAAATCCATTCTAATATTATTATTTTTAATAATATAACTTAAAAATTTAATTTCTTTGGTAAAAAATTTATATTTAAAAAATTTTATATATAAATTTTTATTAAAATTTTTAAAATTTTTTTAATATATTAGATATATTCTTCTCTCAAATTACTATAAATATAAATATTATTAAAATAAATTATATAAAATTTATTTAAAAAAAATTATAAAATTTTATTAATATAAATTTAAAATGTAATTAATATATTAATTAATTTAAAATATATAATTTGAAATTTAAAATCATTATATCTAATTTAAAAAACCATTTTTTTTTGTTTTTTTTTTTATTATTTTGATTTAATTATATATTTTATAAACATCTAATCAAATAAAATACATAATTTTTTTAAATTAATCGAAAATTTCATCAATATATGGTAAAAAATATTAATTTTTAATAATGATGGTATTTAATTTTTTTTAATTTATATAAAATCATAATATTTTATCTTTTTTAAAAACAAAGAATATAGGTATTTTTTTATAGATTATTAGATTTTTAAATAAATCCTTTAACTATATTTTTTTTAATTTAGGGTTTAAAAACCTTAAAATATTTTTTATTTATTAATCATAAAAATTTTTAAATCAATTTAGTATTTTATAAAATAAAAATTTATATATTTTTTTTTTTTAAAAAAAATAATAATAACGATTTCTATCAGGAAGAGGACCACATACAGAAAAAGACTAACAAATTTTCAATTTTAAAAATTAATTATAAATTAAATATTAAATAAAAAAAATTAAAAAAATTATATATTTTAAAAATTATTATAAAAAATAATATTTTAATTTTCTAGAATTTTTCATGTATTATTTAAATTAATATTAATTTTTAAACTTTAAAATTTTATAATTTTTACAAAATATATTATTTACCAAATCTCAATATTATACTATATTCTAACTTCAACCCCCTATTACCACCATATTATAACTATTATAATTATCATAACTATTATAACCATTATAACCACCACCACCACTATAACCATCATAATTATTATAATCATGGCCTAATAATCATAAAATCACTACTAGTTTACTTAATATATATATCATCAAACCAATAAAACTACCTTTAAAAAAAATATAATAATAATAATATACACATATAAAAAAAAAAACTTTTTCTTTATATAAACATCAATACACACACATAATATTCCATATACAATATTAAAAAAAAAAATTTAATAATAAAGATAATAATCAAATTAAAACATATCAATAACAAATAATAATAATTATAAAAATTAAAAAAATATTAATATAATAAATAATATGATTATATAATTAAAAGTTTTTATTATATATGAATATAATATACAATATAATTATTAAGTTTATTAATTAAAATATTAAAAAATATTAAATAAGAAAATTTATAAAAAAATATATAGAATTATATTTTATTTATTTGTTGTTGCTGTGATAGAGCAGCCATTCTCATAGGCAGCTATAGCCGGGTCATGCCCTCTATAAGAGGCAGGTAGTGGCGAGTGCCAAGGCACTCGCTACTCCTATACCTGTCTCATAGAGGGTGCTCTATAGGAGCACAATCCATCGATCATGCAATCAATACATCTCTGGAGACCTACATACCTTCCGTGGTAGAGACTGCTCTATTATACACGCAATTCTCAATAACATTATTTATATATATTAAATAATATTTAAATTAAAACCAATAATTTAAATTTTATTAACAAATTTTATTAATTGTTTATAGATATTAAATAAAAATATAATATTATAAAAAATATATTATATAATATAAATAAAAAATTTTTTATTATAAATAACATTCAAATATTAAAAATAATAATTTTAATATTATTTAAAAATTAATTTACAAAATAATATGATAATTATAAATTAATTATTATTATTAAATATATCAATATATACAATATTATTTTTTTTTTGATTTATCATTTTTAAAAATATCTATCACTAATTTAATTAATATATTAATAATATTAATATATTGATAAAAAACTAATTATTTATAACATTATCTAATGGATAAATAGAAATCTAAATATTTAATAATTAAAATAGATATTTAAATTTAAAATTAAAATTTTTAATAATCATATATATATGCTATTATTAAATGATTATAATAACCATATTAGTATAAAATTCATTAATTATTATATTTAAAAAAATATTATTACTTTATATTTATTAATATATAATATATATCATTTATAATTATTAAATATTAGATTTAATATAATATATACCAAATAATATAATAATATTATAAATTATATTATATATAATAATATTATTAAAATTAATAAATAATTATTTATTAAATTATTAATAAAAATTAAAAAAAAAAATATAATTTCAAAAAATTTAATTAAATTAATATGGTGGGGTATTGAATTAATATTATATAATTTAAAAAATTTTTTATTTAAATTATAATAAAACTAACCATTTATTTAATTTATTTATTATTAATATTATATATTAATTAAATAAAACAACAAAAAAAATTATAAATAAAATTATTATATTAAATAAGATTAATACTTAGTTATATATTGTGAATAAAAAAATCTTATAAAATAAATATAATAAATCAAAATTTACTAATATCCATATTTTAAATAATTAAAAAATTAATAAACTATAATAAAATAAAATTATAAAATTAAATATTAAAAATATAAAATTTAAAAAAAAATATAATTATTTTTATAATAATAGTAGTAATTATAATAGAAAATATAACAAAAATCATAATAAAATTAAATATTCTTAAAATTATTTTTAAAAAAATATTAAAAAAAATATAAAAAATAATATAAAAAATAATATAAAAAA